>CM034536.1:60057258-60142472 GCA_020002185.1 Paraescarpia echinospica
GCAGATGTGTGAAGAAGAGGGGGTGGGATTCACAGATTTATGTGGACGAACAGATACAAGAACTGGAGGAAGAACTTATGGAAACCAAGTTGGTATGAGACGTGATCGGGATCGGAGAAGAAGAGAGGAATGCTTCACTACCTTACAAAGCAGCCATCTACTATACCATTCCACAGCTAACAACGGCCAAGCTGGAGTAGGCTTTCTCATAAACAAGAAATGGAAAGACAATAGAGTGAGGGTTAACAGCATCAGCCCCAGAGTAGCAGAACTTGTTCTATGCATAACAAGCTGAAGATAGTACAAGTATATGCACCAACAACATCATACTCAGAAGAAGACACAGACAACTTCTACAACGACATGGATGAGACCTTAGAAAAGCCAACCCACTACACGATAGTGATGGGAGACTTTAATGCGCAAGTAGAGTAACGAACAAACATTTCGGAAACGGCAACAGGCAAATTTGGCCTAGGTGTGAAAAACGAAAGAGGCGATATGCACCTTGGTAGAATGGGCAACACCAATAAAGTACAACATCATGAATGCCATGTTCCAGAAGAAAGCAGGGAGGAGATGGACATCAATCCATTCCAAATGGAGAAACGAAGAACGAAATTGACTACATCCTGACAAACAAGCCAGACATGGTCACTGACGTAACTGTCATCAACCAAGTCAACATTGGAAGTGACCACAGAATGGTAATGAGCAACATCAAACTAGACGTCAAGGCCGAAAGGAAGAAGTTGGTAAACAAGAGACCACCGAGTGTAGATACCACACAAATCGGAAGAAAAAAAGTTCGAATCCAACTCGAACTGCGAAATCGATTCGAGACACTACAGGAACTAGACAACATCGACATCATGAGCGAAAACATCACTGAGATGATCCAACTAAGTGCAACAAGTGTAGCCAAAGCAATCAACAGGCATGTAGTAACGAGAATATCATCACCGACACGAGCACTAATGAAGAAACGACGAGAATTTTTTGATAACGGCGTCCGTAAAAAACGAAGAGTACGCAGAAATATGCAAGACCATCAAAAAGAAAGCGAAGGACATCAGAAAGTACAAACAAGAGATCATACGAGAAACGATTATGTCATCAAAGAGCCTGAAGAAAGCAAGAAGAACGCAGGCACTAGGCCGAGACAGACTGTCTTGAAATTGAAACATTAAAAGCAGGAGAAGATATATATTACCTCGAAAACACTGGTTAAGCTGTACACTAAATGCTTATCAGAAAGACGAATACCCATTGCTTGGAAGAACGCAAAGATGGTGATAATCTTCAAGAAGGGAAATAAGAAAGACTTAAAGAACTACAGACCGATGTGTCTGTTATCAAACATCTACAAGCGCAGTAGCACAGCGGTAAGACGTCCGGACTCTCGACTGAGAGAACGCGGGTTCAAATCCTGTGCGGAGGTGTCGAACCTTGGGCAAGTTGATTTATTCTACATTACTTCAGTTCACTCAGCTGCTGTATGAATGAGTACCTGGCTATGGACAGTGGTGGATATTTGTGTACGAAGAGTCCTCGCGCATTAATTGCAGCGAGGCTGAATGCTTCCCATTGAAGTCGAGATGGTGTTCGATTGAACAGGTCTGCCAGGGAGTAATGTGTAAAGCGCTTTGAGCAGTCCTGATTTGGAACCTGCTTGAAGATACAAGTCTTCAACTCATGCGTAATTCCAGCGATAACATACGGCGCGGAAACATGGGCACTCACCATAATACAAAGAACAAGCTAGCAGCCGCACAAACAAAGACAGAAAGAAGTATGTTAAACATCACATATCGGGAGAGAAAAGTGGGTAAGGCAGAATACACATAGTCCAGTCCATCTATGGTTCAATCTCAAACAAATTGCAATAGTAAGTGTAGCGGGGGATTTACTGTAATATAGCCGCTCCCTGCATGTTATATACATACGTAGCCTATGTATTACGGACGGATCCCTTTGACTTCGGATTTCTCCGGTGCTGGTCGGGGCAGATAATAAACGACGGCCATGTTTCGTTCAGTCTGATAAATGGTGTGTTTCATTTATAAGCAGCAATCATACAATGGCGACGAGAATTAAGCGAACCTGCTAAGCCTACAAGTAAGCAACAGCCTACCGTACCGAATCACCATGGCTGTTCCCATCAATGTGGCCCAACTACCGCCCTTCGATGCACAAAACGAGCCTTCAACAACGGCTGAACGTTGGAAAAAGTGGATACGAAACTTTGACAGGATTGCCAGTGCGTCAGGATGCACCGATGACAAGCAAAAATGTGATTTGCTGTTACACACCGCGGGCAAAGGCGTTCAGGACATTTATGATACATTCCCCGAAACGGAAACAGGTACGTCGTCGTCGTTTCAAGAGACAAAAGAACTACTGACGGACTATTTCACGCCTAAATCAAACGTCCCGTACAACACCAGGCACATGTTTCATCGCGCTGAACAGCATGAAGGCGAAACCGTCGGGCAGTTCGTAACACGGTTACGACAGCTGGCATCGTCATGCGATTACGGGAACAATGTCGATGAGTATATCAGCGATCAAGTAATCGGTCGGTGTCGCTCTGAATCTGATTCGTTGCGTACCAAACTCCTGGCCGCAGGAAAGGATCTCGCGCTAAACAGGGCTATCGATATAGCGCAAACGAGAGAATCGTCAGAACGCCAGGCTAAAGACATGGCTCGTGGCACAGCAAACAACATAGTGTATGCTGCATTCAACAGGTCAGCACGCATACCATTCGAAACGCACACTCGTAAACCGGTCAACAGACATTCTAACACTCATTAACGTCACGATCGGTGTACTCGCTGTGGCTTACAGGGCCATACAAGTGACGAATGCAAGTGCACACGTGATAAAGAGTGTCACAAATGTGGAGTACGTGGACATTTCGCTGTCATGTGCCGAAGCAAACCAAGGCAGCAGTCATAGCGCAGCTCACAGACGTGGCAAAAGAAACGTACACAGCCAGTCAATCCAATACGGTACATGCATGGCAGAATCAGCTGCCCATAGTGACAACAGCGAAAATGAGTACGCATTTACTTTGACGCCTCAATCTGGCATGATCACAGCAATCATTGCAGATGGACCGGTTGACATGATCATTGACTCGGGTGCATCATGCAACATAATCAATTCTACTGTAGCCGCGCAGCTGCGAGAGCGAGGCGAGCAGTTTGAAGCACGCAAACGGACCATACATCCGTATGGATCGCCGCCAATCGTGGCGCGTAAATTGGTGACAAGTCGACAATCGCAGAATTTCTTCTCGTTCATGGAGATTCGCCTTCACTTCTGGGCAGGGCTACTGCTGAGCAGCTTGGGGCCCTGAGAGTTGGAGTCAACTTTGTGTCCGACCGACAAACAGCAGACAAGGTCATTGCAAAATATCCGGGCATTGCCACGGGTATAGGCAGTCTGAAAAATGTCACTTTCAAGCTGCACATTGACACGTCTGTCACACCGGTAGCTCGCAAACACAACCGACTGCCATTTCATCTGCGAGACAAGGTCACCAAAGAGCTTGAAAAGCTTGAACGTGCAGACGTCATTGAGAAGGTCACAGGACCTACGGAGTGGATGTCGCGAATCGTCACGCCACCAAAACAAAAAAGTCCAGACGAAATACGTATCTGCGTCGACATGAGAGAGGCTAACAAAGCCATCTTACGCACGCGTCATGTGACGCCACAATCGATGAACTGATTACAGGCCTGCAAGGGGCCACAGTATTCAGCAAAATAGATCTTTGGTCTGGCTACCATCAGCTAGTCCTGGACCCTGCATGCCGTTATATAACAACCTTTTCAACACATATGGGGTTGTATCGGTACAAACGACTGAGTTTTGGCATAAACTCGGCGGCCGAAGCATTTCAGCACACAATTCAGACGGTGTTGAACGGCATGAATGGCGCCATTAACATAAGTGATGACATCATTGTGTTCGGTGCAAGCCAAGAAGATCACCACAGGGCACTGTCAGAATGTCTCAACAGACTGCACAAGTCCGGGTTAACAGTTAACTTGCCAAAGTGTGAGTTTAACAAAGCGAAGATCGGCTTCTTTGGACATGTGTTCTCGAAGGAAGGAATTTCACCTGACCCGCAAAAGGTGAAAGATCTACAAGAAGCTGCACAACCGCTGAACCAATCAGAAGTACGCTCATTTCTCGGCATGGCACAGTACAGCGCGAGATTCATTGCAAGATTTGCAACAATCTCGGAGCCTCTTCGAGTCCTCACACGGCAGGACCAGCCATGAGTTTGGGAGAAGCCACAGTCGGACGCGTTTAACGCAATAAAAAAACGCATTGTGTGAGACGGCAACAAATGCCTACTACGATTCTCGCAAACCAACCGAGATACTCGTAGATGCCAGCCCGGTTGGCGTTGCAGCGATACTTACACAAGAATGCAAATCAGTCGCATACGCAAGCCTTGCGCTCTCGGGCGTGGAGAGACGCTACTCACAGAGCGTGAGGCATTAGCCGTTGTGTGGGGTTGCGAACACTTCAACATGTACACGGATGGCGCTGCATGCACGATAATCACGGACCATAGGCTCCTGCTGGGCATATGGCAGAAGCCAAACTCGCCGCTACGAGTTGCGAGATGGGCACTGCGCTTACAGCATTACAACATTCGTCTAGAATACAGATGTGGTCGTGACAACCCAGCAGACTACCTGTCTAGACATCCAGCAACAAAAGTCAGCCAAGCGCAGCGTATGGCTGAGGACTTCATCAATCACATTGCTGACAGCTCTACGCCAAATGCCATCACCCTTGACGAAATAAAGATGCACACCAGACAAGATGCGACCTTAAACAAGGTCATCGAGGTCAGCCGCACAGGTCGTTGGCATGACACAGCTAGCAACGAGTCAGCTGACATTGCTGCATTCCGGAAAGTGAGGGATGAGCTGACAGTGGGAGAGAATGGAGACTTTCTGCTACGAGATTCTCGCATTGTCATCCCGACAGCACTTCGCAGTCGTGTCATACAGTTGGCACATGAGGGTCATCAGGGCATCTGCAAGACCAAAGCTCTGATCAGAAGCAAAGTGTGGTTTCCAGGCATAGACAAGGAAACGGAAGCAGTCGTCATGGGTTGCATTCCGTGTCTTGCAAACTCCAACCGCCGCCAGATGGAGCCACTAAACATGACTACTTTACCGCGAGGTCCGTGGATCAATCTGAGCATTGATTTCTGCGGCCCAGTACCAACAGCCGAATATTTACTCTGTGTCACAGATGAATATTCAAGATATCCAGTCGTTCACGTGACCAGAAGCACCAGTGCAGAGACAGTTATGCCGATCATGGAGTCCATTTTTGCCATGTTCGGATATCCAGAAATGTCCACAGTGACGCGAAATGTGTCTAAGTTCCGTCGCGTGCGAGGCTTGTCGCCCCATGAAATCGCACGACGTCATCCCGAGGACACAGCTGCGGACGACGACCCGCCAACAGATGATGAGTCGTCTGAGACCCGTCACGATGACGAAGAGGTGCTTAAGCCACCTGCTCTGCAAGCTGTCCGTCCACAACGAGCTCGAAAAAAGCGACAGCGCTTAATCGAGCAAATCTAGAAATTGGGTGTAGGCGGATCGCTGCCCGTTCTAGATATAGTTAGTTACACGATATAAGGGTGTAGGCGGATCGCTGCCCTTCATATCCGTTATCTAGTTAAGTGTTCAGTTAAATAACATGGCATGTTTGTGCATTCATCTGTTTTCACAACGAACACTTTTCACAACGAACACTTATTAGGAATCCGTGTCACAAACTTGATTGCAGTTCAATGTTCCCTTAATTAACAAATGTGACTAAGTAATTAAGGTAGAGAGGGATGTAATATAGCCGCTCCCTGTATGTTATATACATACGTAGCCTATGTATTAAGGACGGATCCCGTTGACTTCGGATTTCTCCGGTGCTGCTCGGGGCAGATAATAAACGACGGCCATGTTTCGTTCAGTCTGATAAATGGTGTGTTTCATTTAAAAGCAGCAATCATACATTTACCATGAAGACAACACGGTTAAATGATGACTATCATTTATTGTGTTAATAATCTAAAATAAAACTAAAACCTGCAACATAATAACATGATTAGTACAAGTGCAACAATGGATACAAAGGATCATTCAACAACAGCATTAAACATAATATTCCTTGCATAACTTTGATACAGTTAAATTGCATAGAGATCATCTCAGATACCAAATAGCAGGCTAGCACCTGTGATATTTGTATCTAGCTATCCAAACGGCGATACTCCTTGACGGACTTAGTATCAATAACACAGGTATATATTAGTTTAAACACTGTATTCCCAAATCAAGAAATGCATCCTATGTATCATTAACACAGTATCAAATCAGTGTAAAATGTCCATAAAGTATAAACACAGTTGTAATCCTTCTACAATTAAACACATGTATATGAGACACTCCTCTATGCATAATAACACATCGGTACGTATACATGACCATTATCACCATGTAACGGTTCATCATCCACATAGAATACGAGTCCATTAATCAATACTAAATGCATGTCTAACTGCATTGTCTCTAATTCCTTAATACAGTTGTGTATAATTACTGTCAGACTAATTGTTTCTAACCAATTAGTAATACACCATGACATTGAAGGTAACAATGCTCACCCCAACTGGGAACTATAGAATTCGTAAGTGAGTCTTTTTTGACAGACGCTGAACCATCTTTATTCAACACAAACTTGACATTGCCATCACATGTCGTATCCCATCATGCTTTGGGATAAAGACAAACATGAAGTATGGTGGCCGATATTGGCTGTTGCTACAGGAACTGCAGTCTAACACAGCGCCTGAGCACTGCTCAGTGCAATCACACCATGCACTGTCTGTAAATAAACCAGCAAGTGAAATATAATACTTGCACAGCAGTAGTAATAGAGGTCCCTTACCGCGCATGGTTGTCGCGGTGCAAGTGCAAGTGCAAAAGTACCCGGATGTAGGTCAAGGTCAAATACCCGGATGTAGGTCAAGGTCAAATGTTACGTGACCCGGATGTAGGTCAAGGTCACGTGGTGCCCCTTATCGGAATTTTTCGGGACTAAAATAGCGCCCCTATAGGAATTTTTCGGGACTAAAATAGCGCCACCTATCGAAATTTTTCGGAACTGAAATAGCGCCCCCTACCGGAATTTTCCGGGACTATAAAAGCGCCACCTAGCGGATACTTGGTGAACTAAATATTTCCCGTCAAAACAGAATAGCGCCCCTACCGGAATTTTTCGGGACTATAAAAGCGTCCCCTACCGGATAGTTGGTGAACTAAATATTTCACGCCAAAACTATAACAGCGCCACCTAGCGGATAGTTGGTGAACTAAAATATTTCCCGCCAAAAAAAATCTACCTAAATATTTCCCGCCAAAACAAAAATAGCTCCCCTGGCGGATAGGTGGTTAAATAAAACAGCGCCCCCTATCGGAATTTTTCGGTACTAATTATACAAGTGGTGTCATCTTGTGGACAAGTTGTAAACTAAATGTTCTAGTACTGCAAATATTCGTGTCACTTGCACGCTTGCGTGCAATAGAGCCCCCTCACGGGTACATCACGAACTACAAACATCATCCCCTAGTGGACAAGTGAGCGAACCACATATGAGTACTGCAAATATTCGTGTCTCTTGTTTTTTCTCGTCCATAAACACCTGGTGGATATATAATCATCAACTGATAGCACCCCTGTTAGATAAGTGGTGAACTAAATAACTACTCAGCAGTCCGCGCTTGTGTACATTCTACTCAGCAGTCCGGGCTTTTGAATTTTCTACAATCCGTGATCTTTCGGCACGCCCACGTGACCTTTTTGCACGCTTGCGTGCAATAGAGTCCCCTGACGGATATATCAGGAACTACAAACATCATCCCCTAGTGGACAAATGTTCGTTCGGTACGACCACGTGACCTTTATGTTCTGTCGAACTGTTATAAAAGACCTGCGTCTGTTTTTTGTGGTCATTATATCTTACATTTTGGAAGATGAACAACATGACTAGTGATGCCGTCCGACAAGGGATTTTGCTACCGAAGGCGCAGCCTTCTCCGGCTACGGGACCACTCGACCTCTCGACCCCAACAATCAACCCGGACCAACAACCAACGACCAGTTCAACGACCAGTCCGACGACCAGTTTGACGACCAGTTCGCCGATCAAACCAATTTCGTCTCTGTCATCAGCTCCGGCAATCAACCCAACCATCAACCTGACATCGTCACCTCCGACGAAGCGTCAGAAGCTGTTGTATCGTTATACTTGCTGTATGTGTGGCAGTACCTTCAAGTATAAAGGGAATCGGTCCGCTCATGTGAAGCAGGGCTGCTGTCAAAGGAAGCAAGATAAACAGCGGCGACGTAAAGAACAACTTGAACAACAGCTTGAAGAACAACTTGAAGAGATAACAGTAAGCTTCAATTTTTCATAGTGTTCAAATGGTATTCATGCTATTTTGTTAGAACATTTTCAAAAGACCATAATATTATATTTGTTCTTATATATATCAGGTGAACATTCATTACTAAGCTCATCTCGTTACTGTTTCAGCGACAAGAAAAGGCATCCTCAAATCACACATCACGTCCATGAACTCAGACCAATTAGATGGTGAAAGACTGTTTGAGCGTTTTGTTAGACGCAGGTGTGAAGCTATCCGACGTGACAGTCGAACAGTTGTGTAATATCAATACATGGTTGCAAGAATCTGTTTCGAAACAGTGGCGAAACACTATGAAACATATGGTTCTGGCAATTATGGAGCGTGACATGTAAATACGTTTGTGTTGTTCACGAATAAACTGTGCAAACCTCATCTTGTATCTTTTTCATAGTGTAATGCAAAGCATATGTTGGGAACCTTACTAATAGTCTTACACTTCACAAGTATGTCTGTGTAGTTCAGTAGAGATGATAGCCACTTATGTCTGTGTAGTTCAGTAGAGATGATAGCCACTTATGTCTGTGTAGTTCAGTACAGATATGTTAACCACTCATGTCTGTGTAGTTCAGTACAGAGATGTTAATGTACTCAGACCAACTAGTGGTGCAAACGAAACACTATGCTTTGACCAACACACGGCACGATTCGGACTCAGACCAACTAGTTGCGTAAACGAAACAGAAACTTAACCGATTACGCTGCACAAATTGAACTCAGACCAACTAGTTGCGTAAACGAAACAGAAACTTAACCGATTATGCTGCACAAATTGAACTCAGACCAACTAGTGGTGCAAACGAAACACTATGCTTTGACCAACACACGACTCAAATCGAACT
Source organism: Paraescarpia echinospica (assembly GCA_020002185.1). Taxonomy (NCBI): domain Eukaryota; kingdom Metazoa; phylum Annelida; class Polychaeta; order Sabellida; family Siboglinidae; genus Paraescarpia; species Paraescarpia echinospica. The sequence goes on from CM034536.1 coordinate 60,066,629, forward strand.
CAGATCAACTAGTTGCGTAAACGAAACAGAAACTTAACCGACTACGCTGCACAAATTGAACTCAGACCAACTAGTGGTGCAAACGAAACACTATGCTTTGACCAACACACGACACAAATCGAACTCAGATCAACTAGTTGCGTAAACGAAACAGAAACTTAACCGATTACACTGCACGAATTGAACTCAGACCAACTAGTTGTGCAAACGACACACTATTCTTTGACCAACACATGTCACAAATTGAACTCAGATCAACTAGTTACACAAACGAAACACTGCTTTGACCAACACGCTGAACGAATCGAACATTGAACTCAGACCAACTAGTTGGACAAACGAAACACTATTCTTTGCTCAACACATGTCACAAATTGAACTCAGATCAACTAGTCACACAAACGAAACACTATGCTTTGACCAACACGCTGAACGAATCGAACATTGAACTCAGACCAACTAGTTGCACTAACGAAACACTATGCTTTGACCAACACGTGTCACGAAAACGAAACACTATGCTTCGACCAACACGTGTCACGAATTGAACTTAGATCAACTAGGCACATCACACGAGACTATGACCGAGATATGTCACGAGACTTCGGATGCACGTCACACGAGAGTACCGACGAGACAAGAGACGAAACTATGACCGATATATGTCACGAGACTACGGATGACACATCACACGAGACTACGGATGACACATCACACGAGATTACGGACGAGATATCACACGAGAATAACGTCGAGACAAGAGACGAGACTATGACCGAGATATGTCACGAGATTACGGATGACACATCACACGAGACTATGACCGATATATGTCACGAGACTACGGATGACACATCACACGAGACTACGGATGACACGTCACACGAGAGTACCGACGAGACAAGAGACGAAACTATGACCGAGATATATCACGAGACTACGGATGCCACATCACACGAGACTTCGTATGACACGTCACACGAGAGTACCGACGAGACAAGAGACGAGACTATGACCGAGATACGTCACGAGACTACGGATGACACGTCACACAAGAGTACCGACTAGACAAGAGACGAGACTATGACCGAGATACGTCACGAGACTACGGATGACACGTCACACAAGAGTACCGACGAGACAAGAGACGAGACTATGGATGACACGTCACACAAGAGTACTGACGGGACAAGAGACGAGACTATGACCGAGATACGTCACGAGACTACGGATGACACGTCACACAAGAGTACCGACGAGACAAGAGACGAGACTATGACCGAGATACGTCACGAGACTACGGATGACACGTCACACAAGAGTACCGACGAGACAAGAGACGAGACTATGACCGAGATACGTCACGAGACTACGGATGACACGTCACACGAGAGTACCGACGAGACAAGAGACGAGACTATGACCGAGATACGGCACGAGACTACGGATGACACGTCACACGAGAGTACCGACGAGACAAGAGACGAGACTATGACCGAGATATGTCACGAGACTACGGATGACACGTCACACGAGAGTACCGACGAGACAAGAGACGAGACTATGACCGAGATATGTCACGAGACTACGGATGACACATTACACGAGACTTCGGATGATACGTCACACGAGAGTACCGACGAGACAAGAGACGAGACTATGACCGAGATATTGCACGAGACTATGGATGACACATCACACGAGAGTACGGTCTATAGACACGAGTTGTACAAACGAAACACTACACTTTGACCAACACGTGTTACAAATTGAACTCAGATCAACTAGTCACGCAAACGAAACACTACACTTTGACCAACACGTGTCACAAATTGAACTCAGATCAACTAGTCACGCACACGAAACACTATGCTTTGACCAATACACTGATCGAATCGATCTATAGACACGAGTTGTACAAAGGAAACACTATGCTTTGACCAACACGTGTCACGAATTGAACTTAGATCAACTAGTTGGACAAACGAAACACTAATCTTAACGTGTTATTGCATCAATTCCTTCCTTTTTCAGGAAAATATACGTGTTATTGCATCAATTCCTTCCTTTTTCAGGAAAATATACGTGTTATCGTGTCAATTCCTTCCTTTTTCAGGAAAATATACGTGTTATCGTGTCAATTCCTTCCTTTTTCAGGAAAATATACGTGTTATCGTGTCAATTCCTTCCTTTTTCAGGAAAATATACGTGTTATTGCATCAATTCCTTCCTTTTTCAGGAAAATATACGTGTTATCGTGTCAATTCCTTCCTTTTTCAGGAAAATATACGTGTTATTGCATCAATTCCTTCCTTTTTCAGGAAAATATACGTGTTATCGTGTCAATTCCTTCCTTTTTCAGGAAAATATACGTGTTATCGTGTCAATTCCTTCCTTTTTCAGGAAAATATACGTGTTATTGCATCAATTCCTTCCTTTTTCAGGAAAATATACGTGTTATCGTGTCAATTCCTTCCTTTTTCAGGAAAATATACGTGTTATCGTGTCAATTCCTTCCTTTTTCAGGAAAATATACGTGTTATTGCATCAATTCCTTCCTTTTTCAGGAAAATATACGTGTTATCGTATCAATTCCTTCCTTTTTCAGGAAAATAGACGTGTTATTGCATCAATTCCTCTAGACTTAACCGAGATATGTCACGAGACTACGGATGCCACGTCACACGAGAGATTTTAGTGTCGGTAGTACTCGGAACTTTTTAGTGTCGGTAGTACTCGGAACTTTTAGTGTCGGTAGTACTCGGAACTTTTTAGTGTCGGTAGTACTCGGAACTTTTTAGTGTCGGTAGTACTCGGAACTTTTTAGTGTCGGTAGTACTCGGAACTTTTTAGTGTCGTTAGTACTCGGAACTTTTTAGTGTCGGTAGTACTCGGAACTTTTTAGTGTCGTAGTACTCGGAACTTTTTAGTGTCGTAGTACTCGGAACTTTTTAGTGTCGGTAGTACTCGGAACTTTTTAGTGTCGGTAGTACTCGGAACTTTTTAGTGTCGGTAGTACTCGGAACTTTTTAGTGTCGTTAGTACTCGGAACTTTTTAGTGTCGTAGTACTCGGAACTTTTTAGTGTCGGTAGTACTCGGAACTTTTTAGTGTCGGTAGTACTCGGAACTTTTTAGTGTCGATAGTACTCGGAACTTTTTAGTGTCGATAGTACTCGGAACTTTTTAGTGTCGGTAGTACTCGGAACTTTTTAGTGTCGGTAGTACTCGGAACTTTTTAGTGTCGTTAGTACTCGGAACTTTTTAGTGTCGGTAGTACTCGGAACTTTTTAGTGTCGGTAGTACTCGGAACTTTTTAGTGTCGGTAGTACTCGGAACTTTTAGTGTCGGTAGTACTCGGAACTTTTTAGTGTCGGTAGTACTCGGAACTTTTTAGTGTCGGTAGTACTCGGAACTTTTTAGTGTCGATATTACTCGGAACTTTTTAGTGTCGGTAGTACTCGGAACTTTTTAGTGTCGGTAGTACTTGGAACTTTTTAGTATCGGTAGTACTCGGAACTTTTTAGTGTCGGTAGGACTCGGAACTTTTTAACACACGACCATAGCAAGCGAATTTGAAAACTGCTACGATCGAAAACGACTATGTCAATAACATGTAAGGACAACCACCTGACGGGACTTCATTCAATGAGGTGCCAAACATCACATACCTTCATGTCAAGAGACGATCATTTGGTCGGATTCACGTCCAACGAGGCGACCATAGGACTCGCATGAAGTATCGCTTCTTTTAATGGAAAACATATGTATATGAAGCAGCCATCTTTTCAACGTAACAATTCCATATTTTCAAATAGTGAGAGCGACCAGATACGATACGGCCTTCTCGAGAGTCGAAAAAGGAAAGACCAGAATCGTCGGAAGCACGGTATATACACTAGTTTTCGGCGTGAGCTCATTTGCATAATCAATCAGACCGAACGTACATCACGTGACTTCCCTTAACACAAAAACTGTGCACGTTCATGAGACAGGCGACATCTGATGGCCCCAACGGATAGCAGTGTAACTACTCAGAATAACGCCAACTACCGGCCATGATAGATATCTATTCGTTGACACACTTCCGGGAATACCGGAAGCGTAGAGGCCGCCATGACAGTCAAGTAACTTCCGGTGCGACGTCACTTCCGACGTGTCGTCCCTAGTAGAGGCTGCCATGACAGTCAAGTAACTTCCGGTACGACGTCACTTCCGGTGTAGCGCCCCTAGCGGATAATCGGAGTACTACGTCACATGGTGGCGCCATCTAGCGGTTAAAAATATATAATTGGGTTAGCTAGAGAAAAAAAGTTGGGGTTAACCTCGCGAAAATTTTAACAACAACCACTAAAGTGGTTGTTGTATAAATTTTCTGAAAATATTCTGTTTTTGTCCCAGAGGGACAAAAACATTAAATTTTCGCGAGGTTAACCCCAACTTTTTTTCTCTAGCTAACCTAATTATATATTTTAGCATAGTGTTTCCTTTGTACAACTCGTGTCTATAGATCGATTCGTTCAGTGTATTGGTCAAAGCATAGTGTTTCGTGTGCGTGACTAGTTGATCTGAGTTCAATTTGTGACACGTGTTGGTCAAAGTGTAGTGTTTCGTTTGCGTGACTAGTTGATCTGAGTTCAATTTGTAACACGTGTTGGTCAAAGTGTAGTGTTTCGTTTGTACAACTCGTGTCTATAGACCGTACTCTCGTGTGATGTGTCATCCATAGTCTCGTGACATATCTCGGTCATAGTCTCGTCTCTTGTCTCGTCTGTACTCTCGTGTGACGTATCATCCGAAGTCTCGTGTAATGTGTCATCCGTAGTCTCGTGACATATTTCGGTCATAGTCTCGTCTCTTGTCTCGTCGGTACTCTTGTGTGACGTGTCATCCGTAGTCTCGTGACGTATCTCGGTCATAGTCTCGTCTCTTGTCTCGTCGGTACTCTTGTGTGACGTGTCATCCGTAGTCTCGTGACGTATCTCGGTCATAGTCTCGTCTCTTGTCTCGTCGGTACTCTTGTGTGACGTGTCATCCGTAGTCTCGTGACGTATCTCGGTCATAGTCTCGTCTCTTGTCTCGTCGGTACTCTCGTGTGACGTGTCATACGAAGTCTCGTGTGATGTGGCATCCGTAGTCTCGTGACATATCTCGGTCATAGTTTCGTCTCTTGTCTCGTCGGTACTCTCGTGTGACGTGTCATCCGTAGTCTCGTGTGATGTGTCATCCGTAGTCTCGTGACATATCTCGGTCATAGTCTCGTGTGATGTGTCATCCGTAATCTCGTGACATATCTCGGTCATAGTCTCGTCTCTTGTCTCGACGGTATTCTCGTGTGATATCTCGTCCGTAATCTCGTGTGATGTGTCATCCGTAGTCTCGTGTGATGTGTCATCCGTAGTCTCGTGACATATATCGGTCATAGTCTCGTCTCTTGTCTCGTCGGTACTCTCGTGTGACGTGCATCCGAAGTCTCGTGACATATCTCGGTCATAGTCTCGTGTGATGTGCCTAGTTGATCTAAGTTCAATTCGTGACACGTGTTGGTCGAAGCATAGTGTTTCGTTTTCGTGACACGTGTTGGTCAAAGCATAGTGTTTCGTTTGCACCACTAGTTGGTCTGAGTACATTAACATCTCTGTACTGAACTACACAGACATGAGTGGTTAACATATCTGTACTGAACTACACAGACATAAGTGGCTATCATCTCTACTGAACTACACAGACATAAGTGGCTATCATCTCTACTGAACTACACAGACATAAGTGGCTATCATCTCTACTGAACTACACAGACATACTTGTGAAGTGTAAGACTATTAGTAAGGTTCCCAACATATGCTTTGCATTACACTATGAAAAAGACACAAGATGAGGTTTGCACAGTTTATTCGTGAACAACACAAACGTATTTACATGTCACGCTCCATAACTGCAAGAACCATATGTTTCATAGTGTTTCGCCACTGTTTCGAAACAGATTCTTGCAACCATGTATTGATATTACACAACTGTTCGACTGTCACGTCGGATAGCTTCACACCTGCGTCTAACAAAACGCTCAAACAGTCTTTCACCATCTAATTGGTCTGAGTTCACGGACGTGATGTGTGATTTGAGAATGCCTTTTCTTGTCGCTGAAACAGTAACGAGATGAGCTTAGTAATGAATGTTCACCTGATATATATAAGAAAAAATATAATATTATGGTCTTTTGAAAATGTTCTAACAAAATAGCACGAATACCATTTGAACACTATGAAAAATTTAAGCTTACTGCTATCTCTTCAAGTTGTTCTTCAAGCTGTTGTTCAAGTTGTTCTTTACGTCGCCGCTGTTTATCTTGCTTCCTTTGACAGCGGCCCTGCTTCACATGAGTGGATCGATTCCCTTTATACTTGAAGGTACTGCCACACATACAGCAAGTATAACGAGACAACAGCTTCTGACGCTTCGTCGGAGGTGCCGATGTCAGGTTGATGGTTGGGTTGATTGCCGGAGCTGATGACAGAGACGAAATTGGTTTGATCGGCGAACTGGTCGTCAAACTGGTCGTCGGACTGGTCGTTGAACTGGTCGTTGATTGTTGGTCCGGGTTGATTGTTGGGGTCGAGAGGTCGAGTGGTCCCGTAGCCGGAGAAGGCTGCGCCTTCGGTAGCAAAATCCCTTGTCGGACGTCATCACTAGTCATGTTGTTCATCTTCCAAAATGTAAGATATTATGACCACAAAAAACAGACGCAGGTCTTTTATAACAGTTCGACAGAACATAAAGGTCACGTGGTCGTGCCGAACGAACATTTGTCCACTAGGGGATGATGTTTGTAGTTCGTGATGTATCCGTCAGGGGACTCTATTGCACACAAGCGTGCAAGAGACACGAATATTTGCAGTACTCCTACATTTACTTCACAACTTGTCCGTCAGATGGCACCACTTGTATAATTAGTTCCGAAAAATTCCGATAGGGGGCGCTGCGGGTCAACCTATTTTAGTACAAAAAATTCCGTCAGGGGGCGCTAATGATCAAACTAAGATGCACGAAATTGGGCAGTACTCGAACATTTAGTTTACAATTTGTCCGTCAGGTGGCACCACTTGAATATTTATTTCCGGAAAAAATCCGCTAGGGGCGCTGCGGGTCAACCTATTTTAGTTCCAAAAAATTCCACTAGGTGGCGCTGATTTAGTTCATTACCTATCCGCTAGGTGGCGCTGTGATAGTTAACCAACTATCCGCCAGGGGAACTATTTTGATTTTGGCGGGAAATAATTAGTTCACCAACTATCCGCCAGGGGCGCTATGTAGTTTTGGCGGGAAATAATTTTAGTTCACCAACTATCCGCTAGATGACGCTTTTATAGCCCCCAAAATTTTCGATAGGGGGGGCGCTATTTTAGTTCCGAAAAATTCCGATAGGTGGCGCTATTTTAGTCCCGAAAAATTTCGGTAGGGGTGTCTCGTGACCTTGACCTACATTCGGGTCACGTGACATTTGACCTTGGCCTACATCCGGGTACTTGACCTTGACATTTGACCTTGACCTACATCCGGGTACTTTTGCACTTGCACCGCGACGCGACAACCATGCGCGGTACACCACCTCCTTTACTACTACTAGGCCCTAGGGCTAGGCTAAACGGTAAGACAAAGCCTAGGGCTAGGCTAAACTTAAAGCTAAGGCAAAGCCAAAGCCAAGGTAAAGACTAAAATTACCAACTCTGGCATATCGTCGCCTCAGTCTCCGAGAAGACATGATTGAAATGTATAAGGTTCTAACAGAGAAATATGATACAGCAGTGACATCAAACTTTATTACTTTGAGGGATAATGAATCATGTACGCGAGGGCATCACCTAAACATATTTAAAGAACGATGTCGGTTAAACGTAACAAAAATTCATTTATACACCGATGCACGGACGTATGGAACAGCCTCCCACAGTCTGTGGTAGAGGCTCCATCAGTCCAGTCCTTTGAGGGAAAATTAGACAAATTATGGAAAAACAACCCAATTAAGCTCGATTACACAGCTCCACCCCTATTATGGAACAACTCGTCAGAGGCATGCGCACCATATAGTTTGACGACAAACATCAGAGCTGGCGTAAGAGGCATCACAGCCTAGAAGTCAGAAGAGGGAGAATCTGTAAGAATATATCTATAATATATACCATCAACAGCCAAACTATCTACCAACACATTATATTACATATATCGTTCGTGGTCGTGCGCTTTTTAGGCTTAGGGCTTATGTCTAGTTATGATACAGTTAGTTTTCCCACTGGCGACCATGTTAATGTTTTGTCTGATTATGTACAAACATTCTTAAACTTATCACCCGCTGTTATCATCATCTCATTGACATGCTGGTCGAGTTTAGTTTAAAATCTAGCTCTCGTAAAATGCCTCTATGTGTGACACCCGTCAATATTTACAAATGCCGGCAAGCATTACTCTACCAAAGGGTCAAACAGGCAAACTGCTGCCAAATATCCTTCCTATTACTCAAATCATCTAGAAATCTACCATTTTACAGTCAACTCCTTCTACAATCAAACCTGAAAATCCGACTACTCAAATGCACTTATGTCAGAACATGTGAATTTGGTAAAAAATAATTTCTCAAAAAAATCTCGGCACTTTTTTTTAACGAAACAGGAAGTCTATATACCATGGGCTTTTAGTTTTTAAGTAACAATATTTTGATGTGACACTTTATCAAATGCTTTCTGAAAATCTAAGTAGACACCATCCACTGGTGACCCATCATCTACCCACTTTGTAATTTCTTCTAAAAACATAAGAGATTGGTTAGACAAGACCTAGCTTTTAAGAACCCATGTTGAGATTAATTTGTGTTTTACAAGGAATTCCACCATGTGGTCTCTAATAAGCATTTATAATAATTTGCATAAAACTGATGTTAACCACACTGGTCTGTAATTCTCTGTCTTGCTCCTCGATCCCTTTTTAAATAATGGTGTAATGTTTGCTTCTTTCCATTCTAATGGAATGATTCCCTCTAAGTGACAAGTTAAAGAATATAGCAAGTGGTGTACTGATTTGGTCTACAATTTCCTTAAGCAGTTTTGATGGTATCCCGTCAACTCCAGGTGATTTGTTTTCTTTCATCATCTTAATTTTCTTTGATATCATTTCAGGAGTAACAAACAACTGCCCTAATTGACTTGATTCATCCCCCTCAAATTTATTAACTGGTAATAGCAGTGAACTTATATCTTCTGTGGTAAACGCCGAGCTGAAATACTCATTCAAGGCCTCTGCTATTTGAAACCCATCAGATATTACGTTTCCTGCACTGTTTTCTAGTGGTCCCACCTTATCATAAACCTTCTGTTTACTCTTTACATAAGCATAGAAACTCTTGCTATAATTTTTAGTCCTTTGGCCGAAGGTCCAAGGGACTATTGCCATCATTCTGCGTCCGCCGTCTGCCGTTAGCTGCCATATCTTAGAAACCGTTCAGCACCTTTTTCTCTAATTTTGCATAGACATATCTTAGGGCACTGCCACTATGCACGAGAAATCTGTATTTGATTGAATCATTCTAAGGGCTCCCTAGGGCCTCCAAGGACCCCAAAACTGGTCAAAATGTAACATTTTGCCTATTTTAAAAAAATCTGTTCAGCAACTTTTTCTCTAATTTTGCATATACATTTCATGTGATAGTGTCACTATACACAATAAATCTGTATTTGATTGAATCATTCTAAGGGCACCTAATGACCCCCCAAAAGGACCCCAAAATTTGAAAATTTTCACAGTTTGCCTATTTTTTTCAAAAACTCTTAAATGACTTTATCTCTAATTTTGCATAGACATTTCATGTGGCAGCGCCACTGTACACAAGAAATCTGTATTTGATCGAATCATTCTAAGATCTAACATGCTTACAGTCCCTTTGTTCAACTAAACCCTTTTCCTACAACATCTGTCACACCTCACTGTGGCTGACTGATGGGACTGTGACTAATCTGTAATTGGTCACTGGCAGAGAGGCTTGAGTCAATAGACAATGCCCACTAGACCCCTGGACAGTTGTGCCTACATTCTAAGGGGTCATCCTGAAATAACCAAATGTCAACCATTAGAAGAGTTGACATAGTTCCGCTGTACACAAGAAATCTGTATTTGATTGAATTATTCTAGTATCATCAGCATATAGTAGAAAATACCTTTGCAAGAAAATGTCTACATCATCATCAATAAGGTTGTTGTAAATTTCACCAGCTGCCATGTCAAGTCCCTTATAAGTATGACTAACGGTGTTCAAAATCATTCAGGTAAATAGCAAATAACAAAGGAGACAAGTTTTTTCTCCTTGTGCTAACTCTACACCACATGAGAAGAAGGCTGACACAGCCCTCCAAAATGCAAAATGTTTACACTATCTAGTGATGTGGTTTTGAGAAGGGCCCTTGAGACTATCCCCTAAGAGAAGATTTTGTGTATTATGCCAGAAACAGAACACTATTCCCCTTCCGAAAACATCTGTCACATGCGGAGTCTGTGTCTTGCATGGATATCTATTTTTATGCAGTTGTTTTATATAAGAAAACCTATCCAGCTTCGATCATCTAGTTCTGACCTACTTTTTGTTCCTAGAGTCAACACTAACATTGGAACTAGGGCTTTTTTGTTGCTGCACCAACTCTTTGGAATATGCTCCCTCTTAGTGTTAGATCAGTTGAAAAAATAACAAAATTCCGTCGTCATTTAAAAACGTATCTTTACAACCATGCTTATCCACCGTAGCTCCCTAGCGCCTTGACCCATCTGTTGACAATTGGAAAACTACTTATGGATTTTGAGATTGACCAATCCTTTTGTTTTGATGCGCCTCTGAGCTTGGTTTCCAAAGATTTAGGCGCAATAGAAGTTATCTTATTATTATAAGCAGGAAGTTTGTGAAATTAGTTATTCTTAGGCCACAGAAAAGTAATTCCCGGTTTCTCATCAATGCATGTATTTAAAAATATGTGCCACAACATTTTATTTTCTATTATAATTATTCCTCTAAATGCAAGACGTGGTGCAATAAGTGAACAGTAAACATGTCAACATTTTACTTTCATCATAACCCTTAATGATTTGTAACTATGATTCACCAAAAAACATTTGATTAATAATTACCTACAGGGTTGTTTGATTTATGCCGGACAGAAACTGTTTCTGCCCGGCAGAAACGGCAACAATAGGAAATACATGCCATTGATAGGCAAACGTGTTCTTTTTATAGAAAACGTCAATTTCTTTCTGTACTTGTCTACGTATGATCACTGCCACTTAACTTGTGGATTATTATTATTATAAAACTGCTCTGCTACTGCTTGTGGACAGTTAATATTAGTGGCTCAAGTTCAAATACATCAGGACGTTTTTCACACCTGCATGTTAGTTTGGCTCAGTAGTGTGCTGGCAGCCACTAAACCTATAGGCTTGTGTGAAAAGGATAGTTGGCAGAAGAACTAACTTCAAAGCACCATTGCATCCATTTAGCCAGGCAGCAGTCACACTGTCCCAATGTCTGCTGCTGTGTTTGTATATATAGGCTTAATGATCCCAGTATACCAATATGTTGGCACAATGTCAGATAATAGAACTAGGTTAAACTTCTTAAGTTAACAATAACTATAATTAGTTCTGTGGGGCTGTTTTTTAAGAAAAAGCCCAATCTCCCTACCTTTTTTTGCTAAATTACCAGTAATAGTAATATAAAACTACAGCTGATAACCCTACCCACTCAATCTGACTAATTAAGACATAAAACACATTAAAGTGTAATCCGAGCCAGCTATGGCCTGTGACGTATTGGCGGGATCAGAGCGCATCAGATCCGATCATAAATAGCGATGGCCGACACGGAATTTGAGGAAACCAGTGTCGAATCTGGGAGTTTTCACAGTGATATCTCAAGTGACATTGATAGTAGTGGGGTTAGTGATGTATTTGATTCGGATAGCGACATTTTACCCACATCTAGTGGACAGGCAGACGCCGTAGTAGACGCTTATCAGTTTGAACCAACTGTCACCGACTCCGAGAGCGAAGCCGATAAGGACAGCCAAGACGGTGGCCCTGGGGAGCCAGTCCTTCCCAAACGACTAGGAAACACTGACTGGTATGGTATAATATCAATTATTCGTTTAGCTTAATGTAAATTTCCGAAGTTAGTTACGGTCAGAACTCCTGTCATCACCTAATTCCATGCATGGCAACGTATATAGTAGGGCCTAGCCCTATTAGTATTACTAGTGGTCACTGTGTCAGTGTGTGTGGTGGTACACAATTTCGCCGTACGCAATAGGATATCGTTTTAGCCGAACAACTGGACAAACTCTTCCATGATAAGATATTCATATTCTAAATCTCTACCATATTTAATAAAATTTGTGCAGAAACGTTGTTTGAAGTTTTTTGAGTGAAGTACGTACAATTTTAAAACTGCGAAACTGCGTTACCGTGAAGACACGCTAGCGCCAATATTCGCGTTATTTGCGGTAATAATATATATGGTTTTTTATTACTTTTGTTTGTTTACATTTCTTCACTAGTCTTAACCATCAGAACAATTATGCATACAGCATTACTGGACAGGCCCAAACAATAATATCAAGAAATAAATACAGTGTTATTGCCAAGTCATTTATTTAATTGACACTGCGATGTTATAATTTAAATGAGATGCCGGGTGTTAATGAGGGGTGTGGCAGTGGTATCAACCTGCCTTCTCTCACAAACTGGGAATCAACCTACCATTTGTTTTTGGCGAACTGTCCAGCTCCCACCTGCTTGGGGGGACCAACCTACCATCTACCAGATGTTTTGGGGTCCACCATCCCACTTCCTGCCACCCCCTCTTTTATTGTAAAGCTCACAGCTGGACTGAAATAAGTATTTTCATAGGTGTCAGTGTGGCCAGTGCCAACCACTGGACACAGAAGAGGAATGCTTGTGCTGCCGCGAAATTGACCTGGTGCTGAACAAGATAGAGGAGTCTGCAGTGGAAGTACAGTGCTCAACATGAAGGATTTCACCCTGTAGTCTTGGACGTCAATGTCCTACACACTGCATACTTCAACTACAGACAACAGTATGGGCCACTGAATCTTGCCAACAATGAGTGAGTTGTATGTATTTCTTTAAACATGTGATTAAATGACCATGCTACATTAATATGCAGGGCCTTTCGAAGACTGGAAAACGCCTAATATGTTATGGCACAGGTAATGCGTTTTTAATAACAGGTCAACAATGAAGAGACTAAAAGTGGTTGCATTCAAGTATTATATACAAACTTTATTCATCGTGTACAATCGTGTACATCAGGAATATACCGGTATACATATAGGCATTCATTCAACATCATGGACGAAACCTGTAAAATCATCTAAGTAGTTTATATAACTAACAAAACCATAAATGGATGAATAGATAATGAATTAATTGACATTCATAGTAAGTACACAGTATACTTCATTGGACACTGTTCTTGTGATATAGTGTCATATTTGTTTTAGCTTCATCCTGTGCATGTGCTTTGTTTTCTGACAGTTTCGTTATGTTGGATACAGACAGCTGGCTAGATGGTGCTGGGGATGGCTCGGCAAGGACATCCGAGTCATTCTGCCACCATGTGCTGTGCACAAACTTCTGGATACATATCCACTGGCTCCTGGCAAACAGCGAACTGGATACAGGGATAGGCTGTGGTGATAAATATGTCCAGCAGTTTACATAATAAACTTTCCCATGGTTTTTTTCTCCAAGATATTTGTTTTTAGTAATATTACGGTGGTCATATATTTGACTAACTTCTTTACAACGATGCCACACTAGCACAAAATACAGAACAAAAACGATACTAAAACATAGGTATATCCTTTATTGTTATTTACATATATCAAAATAACATATACAATATTTACCAATACAAATATTTACATTACTTACCTTTTTATAAAGATCTTGACAGAAAAACAAATACGTTAAACATGTAAGAAACAACTGTATGGCAGCATTATACATAGTGACAAGTGATATATAAGTTACTGCTTGTTTAACACTAATACTGATTAAAAATGAAACTACAACAGAAAAATGTAAAAATTATACTTATGCATGAAACAACATGAAACAATTGCATGAGAGCACCACACCCAGTGACCAGTTATGTATCAAGTTTACGCCTGAGGCTAATCCGTCACCGCTTGAAACGACAGTTGCCGTTCGACCTGAACATGTCGCAACTCTCCTGGAAGTGCTGGCATGGACGGATGGCACCGCATCATCAGTCAATACACTGTATTTGCAAAATCCCAACCGGTGTTGAGGGGGGCGGTCAAAATCCGACGGTACAAATTGAACGGAACAGAGTATGGAGTGCGCTGATGGCACGGTCCAGTCGGCTCGTTTCACGCGCACGAAACGATTCCAGAGTGCACACCTTTTGCTATCATTTACAGGAAACCGGTGCAAACTAACAGAATCCGATGTTTTATTCGAACATCCACCCGCAACACAGATTCTCGGCATGACGACGCAGCTCCAGATATTTATAACATGGCAGCCTTCCTCGTATGTCCCGCCGCTACGTCACGCCACCGGAAACACCCGAAGCTTGGAGAATGGTTTGCCGAGTTCGGCGCATCCAAAATTTGATACTAATTACCATTTAATTAATGATATGATGAACAGGTAATATCTTGTTGTCACTATTCGTTACTTATATACTAATGATTTATTAGATGCAGTAAAAACGGGACGTTATATTGATTGGGCTTTTACTTTAAGTATTCATTTATAACATTATCAATCTGTCCTCTTAGTTTTACACATAAGGATAAGGATAAGGATGATTTTATTTTCCCAACAGCATTAAAAAAATACAAATTATGTATAATTATATACACACATACACGTATTACATACATATACACACATACCGGCATATACCGTAATATTGAAATGTGAAATATACAATACAACTGAAAATATGCAATCAACAGAATATAGTATACATTTTGCAACAAAATTAAACAAAAACAGTTGCTGAGGGATGGGAGACTCCTATTAAGATCAGAACTGATCGCTATCATAGGAGCCACCCACAAAAAAATATTACTATTGTATCAAATCCTAGGATTTATATAACAAAATATAATGATTATGTCAAACATTAAACAAATAAATGTAATTGTCTTCTCTTACATAATGTGTATGATGGTTGTTTAGTTGATGTAATGTGTTGAGTTCGCATGTACGAATGTACGCATGTATGCGACTATACAAATTTAAAAGATGCATTTTTTATTAACTGTATTTCTCATTTATAATGTATTAATTTAATTGGCATATATAGCAATTTAGTATATTGCATGTGACGTTGTATTTTTGTAGCATGTGGTTTTGAGCATAATTTGAGAATCCTTTCAAACTATGGGTCACTATCTTATCTTTCACAAAATCAGGGATATTATTTATAACATGTGGTAAGTTATATTTAAGACACTTTTTTGCAAATTTATGTTTAGTTCTGAAGGTGTGTAGTTCAGTTGCTCTTCGAGTGTCATATTTGTGTGTGCTGGTATTTGGGGTTAACTGCCAATTTAATAAGTAAACGGGTAAATTTTGATGTTTGTATTTGAAATAAAATTTTAGTTCTTGTAAATTTAGCAAGTCTTCTACTTTTAGTATGTTGAGTTGTTTAAAAAGTGGTTCTGTAAGTGAATTGTATTTACTTAATGTTATAATTCGCACCGCTTTCTTTTGAATTTTCGTTATTCTGTTTCCTTGGTAACCCCAGGTCATAATACAATAATTAATATGAGATAGTAGCAGTGCATTATATAAAATAATTTTTATTTCTAAAGGTAACACATGTTTTAATCTATTTAATATTCCTATAGTTTTGGAACATTTATTTGATATTTTTTCAGTGTTTTTTCCAATTTAAGTTAGTATCTAGAGTTAAACCTAAGAAGTTAAATTCTTCCACTCTCTCAATATTTATATTATCAATTTTGAGAAATAGACTCTGCGTAGATTTGTTTGGCATTTGGAAGGTCATATGTTTAGTTTTACTTTTATTTAGTGACAATTTATTAATATTAAGCCACTCAATTATTTTGAGGAGTTCTTCATTTATTACAGATTCTATATTTCTATTGTGTGCTTTATCACTAAAAATTTCAATTGTGCTAAATAAAGTGGTATCATCAGCATACATTATAAATTTAAACATTTGGCTTGCTTGTGAAAAATCATTTATATATATAGTAAATAACAGTGGTCCAAGGATGGACCCTTGTGGCACACCTACTTTTATAGGTAAAGTATCAGATGTGGTATCTTCAAATTCGGTATACTGTTTCCGGTTGCTTAAATAGCTTTCAAATAAAAGAAGAGTTGCCATCTATACCATAATATCTTAACTTGTTTAATAATATCGAATGGTCAATAGTGTCAAAAGCCTTGGAAAGGTCAAGAAAAATACTGATTGGTATTTGTGTTTTGTCCATTTGAGTAATTATTCTATCTACTAGTTCGAGTGATGCATAATCTGTTGAATGGTTAGGTCTAAACCCGTACTGATTATAAAAAAATAGCTTGGAATCAATAAAATAAGTAGATATCTGATTATGGATTATTTTCTCTAGTACTTTAGAAATAGTTGGAAGGAGAGAAATTGGCCTGTCATTTGTTATTAGAGTTGGGTCATCCTTTTTGAAAATTTGAACTACTTTTGCAATTTTTAGTTTATCAAGAAATATGCCAGTATTAATAACTTGGTTAATTACTAGTGTTAGTGATTTAATTATTGTTGGTTCAATTATTTTTAGCAGTTTTAATGTAATTCCATCAAATCCACTGCTGTTTTTAGTTGGGAGATCATTTATTGTTTTCCTTACTGTTTCTTCATCCACATTCTTAAATTTAAAAGTAGATCTAACGTTTGCATTAAAGTAATAGTCATATTTTTTGCTTCCTGTATATTTAATGTCTTCTACAATAGTTTGAGCTATATTTGTAAAATAGTTATTGAATGTGTTTGCTATTTCTGATTTATCTGTTATGTTAGTACCATTCACATTAAAAGTTGATGAAGATGTCTTCTTTGTTTTATTTTTTAAGAGAATTTCATTTATAGTTTTCCATGTATTTCTGATATCTTTTTTGTATTGGTTAAATCGTGATTCAAAGTAGATTTACTTAGCTGCACGGATATTTCTTTTTAATATAGTATTGTAAGTTTTTAGATTAGTATTAGTAATATCATAGTCTGGTGAGTTAGAGTCAGTCATTTTTTATTGTTTATAAAGTGTGTCCCGATATCTAATAGATTTGAGTAAACCTCGGGTAATCCATGTCGATTTTTTTGTGTTTGTATTTATTAAATTTCATTATTTTAATAGGCATGTACTTACTTTTAGCGCGCATGATTTCTTCATGCATTATATTGTAATTTAGGTTGGGATCTTCATTTTGTTTTTTTATGTAATTTGTTGTAAAATTTATGAGAACCAATTTCAATATTAACTTTCTGTATAGCTTCAACACTTTGTATATTAATTTTTACAAATTTAGGAGGGAGTTCAGCGTTAGGAAAAGTCTCTATAATTAGAAAATAAGGCTGATGGTCCGAGAAAGTGTTTGTGAAAATCCCAGCAGTACTTTCTAATATAAATTGATTTAGTGAGCAAAAAAAGTTATCTATTAGTGTTCCGCTTGTTGTAGTGAAACGAGTTGGGAACGTAATTTGGGGGTAAAGACTATGAGATGTTAAGGTATCAAAAAAATCACTGTATATTCTGTTTTCATTTATTTTAAGTAAATTTATATTAAAATCCCCTGCTATAATGAGATTATTATTATTATTGCTGTTTTCCAGAGATGATAAAACTGATGAAAATTCATAAGTAAATTGTGTAATATTTTCGTTACATGACCTTGGGGGTCTATATATATTTCCGATGGTCATTGTCTTTGATAAACCATTTCCAGTTACTTGAATTATTAACCCTTCCCAATTATCGTACATATTTACATTCATTTTTATTTCAGATCTATATTCATTATCTACATATATTAACAACCCTCCTTTGTCACTACATTTTTTTCCCTGTGTTATACAATCATATCCATCTAAATAAAATTGAGAAAAATCATCATTATCAGTATCTAAATCCAACACATTCCCACCTCTGGTTGGTTCCAAAACATGTTGGGTAAGGAAACAGTCTGTATTAGAAGTAGAAAATGTTGGTCATCACCTCCAGTACTCTCTATTTCCACTGAATATGTCCATGATTAATATCACCCATTATAACACATTCCCCTTTACTCATCTCCATTATAGCACTCTGCAGTTTTACGTCATCCTCTTGTCGTATGTTAGGACTACGATAAACTAGTCCTATTGTTAATGTTGAGTTTCTGGTAACTATGTTGCACCAAATAGCTTCCTCGCAAACTGCTTCCCGTTTCATTTGTTCTTCATATGCCTGTATGAATTCTTTAATATACATAATGACCCCACCTCCCCTTCTCTCTTGTCTGTCCTTTCGAAACATGACATAACCCGATGGAGTTAATTCAGCATCTACCATGTCTTCATGTGTCCACGATTCTGTGATGCCTATTATATATCGGGGTCTATATCCGCTATCACAATGTCTACATCGCTCCTCTTATTTACTATGCTTCTGGTATTTAAGCATACACATCTAAGTTAATTTTTATGGATATTTGGTGAACCTTTCCTTGTAGATTTGTTTGTACTATTTCTTTGAGGTGGCTCTACGTATGCCCCCTGTGCATCTAGTTTAAATACTCACCTGTGCCTGTACCTTAACCTATGCACCTAATGAACTCGCTCCCTAGAACTGCTGCTCCATTTCCTGTAAGATGTAGTCCATCACTCATAAACAGATCTTCTCTCCCTACAAAGCTTGCCCACATGTCTACAAAGCCGACTTCTTCCTCCATACATGACTTCTGCAATTCTTGTAGTATTGTCCACTGCCACCCAATATCAGCAGTATACCTGTTAACACGATCTGTCCACTGCATGCCTCTTTCAGTTTGCAGACCAGTCTCGTACACTTATTAATGATGGCCATCGTACCTTACTTCTCAGCATTATTGGTGCCCACGTGCCCAAGAATAGATCCCCCATTGCCATTTCCCATGACCTGGCCTACTGTTTCTGTGACATCCTCTTTTTTTGCCCCGGGTAGACATACAGTCATATCCTCCCCCTTGTTTATTGTCTTGTCCAACGTCCTGATAATAGAATCCCCCATGACCACTCGCAGTTTCCTCTCTTTCCCCTTAACTACTGCATCTGCATAACTCTTGCCTTCCTTCTGTTGCAGCTCCTCAACACCAACCTGTTTACCTTTCTTTTGCTGAACACTAGAGGACCAATTACATGCCTTACAGAGGATCATGTGCAAGCCTTGCAGAGGATCACGTACAAACCTTGTAGAGCACTACGTACAAGCCTTAATAGGTTCTGGTCAAACAATGCAAAGACGAAGCCAACCAAAACTAGGCATATGCTAACTCCAAACCTTGCTGTGATCATTTCCAATCAGTGCATAAACCTAGTCCATGTCATGTGAACATGACTAAACCAAGTACGAGCCTGGTTGAAGCTATGCAGAGACACAGTCCATGTAAGAACCACCTGCAGGCAGTGCAAAAATAAGTTGTTGATGATGTTAGAAGTAAACCCAAGACTCTGGTGTAGACTAGAAGTAGACCCAACTGGCATGTGGCATGAGACACTTGTGTGACAGGACAAGATCGACTGATGACAGTTATGTCTCCCCAGAGACAACTGTCATTAGACATCGCCTTTGCTCGAAGCCTTTTGAGAAAGTCTTCTAGCAGCTGCAATAATAACTTGTCTCTTCATACACATATCTTCTGTATACAAAAGCTTTTAAATCTTTGAACAAGCCCATTATCCATTGCACACTGTATATTTTAGTTTCTTAACTAGTTTACATTAGCTGTGTTTCCGTAATCATGCCACTTTATATGTAGTCTCACCTGAATTGGTCTTTAACCCAGTTTAAAGATCCTTAGCTTCAGCAAAACTGAGAAGTTCATGTTCTCAGCTCTGGCAAGGTAACATGTAAGACTCCCCTCCATATGTGTGTATCCATCTAAAATTGTGTATATGTATATATGTAATTGTATGTGTGTATACAGTTTAACACAGTGTGCATAATATGTGGGTGTAAAATGTAGAGTTTGTTTCTAGATGAGCTGAGCATGTGAGAATGCCTGTTGTTGCTTGAAGCCGATTAGTGAGATCCAGCCACATTCGTATGTTTCCTCTAGTTTACGTTACTGCTGGTGTTTGGTCCAGTATTGTCGTGAGAGAAATCGTCTAAATAACAAATGGTCACAGTTCCATAAAAAATACTGGTATACAAGACGTTACCCCATAATGAAGAAGTTATATGGGGTAAATACTGCTAAATACTAAGAAACCATATGTATAGAAAAACTAGATAATTTTGTCACACAATATATCATTGGAATTGGTAGAGTAAGTAGAACTTGCCCATGTAAGTTTTTCAGACTAAATTGTTTCTGTCTTTTTTGAGATGTGTCGTATATGACTTTAGCAGAGATATGTGCAGTACTGAAACTATGAACCTCATCTGCATCATTACATCATTGTGAATGATGAGGTTACCTTTGTTTTGCCTCATGAGGAAAAGCAAGGCAATCATGCGTCTCTCTCTTCGTGTGTCCTATTGGCAACACAGGTAAAGTCGACGAGACATTGGTTGTATATTTTCTTTCTTACTAGTCACATGGATATTTCACTACACCAGCTTGATCACATGCCAGCCGCATCACTACAGTCTTATTTGCACTTTCTACAACGTTCATGTAATGCGTCTGTCTGAATAAAGTTGGTTTGCTTTTTCTATCAGCAGATTTATTTGTTCAGCATCGTCAATAAGTTGCTTTAGGATTTTGTTAATATATCCATTTTACTTTTTCATAACTTCTTTATTTGTGTTGCATTTGGATTTGAATGAATATAGAAAAGCCTTGTGTGCTCACAGTAGACAGAACATGAACAAGAGTTGTGTGTTTCAGGCACTAACTGTGAAGTACAATTCAACATCTGTATCACATATAACCCATGTGAGAATGAGGATGTTGGTGAGGCTGCGGGAAACTCTTACATCTGTAAATGACCCATGAACTACAGTGGCGCCACCTGTACAGAGAGTAAGTCTTGTGTTTGTCGATCGTGGGATAATGATCAACTGATTGCTGGAACGATACTAAAATGCATTAAGGCATCATTACAAACCCTTTGGTCCTCCGTATATTATATTTGTGGAGCTTAGTGGCACAGTGAATAGAGCAACGGACTCCCAATCGAGAGAACACAGATTCAAATCCTGTGCTGCAGTGTCAAACCTTGGACAAGTTCGTTTACTCTATATTGCTCCAGTTCACTCATCTGTATGAATGAGTAACTGGTTATACAGTTAACAGTGGTGGATGATTGTGTACAAAGTCTTTATGCATTAATTGCAGCATGGCTGAATGTTTTCTAGAGAAGTCGAGGTGGTGTTTGATTGAACTGGTCTGCCAGGAAGTAAAATATAAAGTCCTTTGAGC
This sequence comes from Paraescarpia echinospica, assembly GCA_020002185.1. Taxonomy (NCBI): domain Eukaryota; kingdom Metazoa; phylum Annelida; class Polychaeta; order Sabellida; family Siboglinidae; genus Paraescarpia; species Paraescarpia echinospica. The sequence continues at coordinate 60,088,314 of CM034536.1, forward strand.
AGTCCTTGTGACACACTGCAATTGTGCTACGTAGTATCATGACGCTATGCCTATTACGTTCTATCATGATTGTCGTTTTATTAACCAATGACGTTCCTCCTTTTATTCGGATTTGAATAAAGATGTCGAATTCATACAAAGCGTGCTTGTGACATGGTGTCAGAAATATAAACAACTACGCCTACTCAAGTAAGTTGTACTTTTGCGCACAAATGCCGCACTAGTCTATAACTATGGAATCGATACGAAGGCCCGATACTATGCGTTTTGACGCGGCCAATCTAGCGGTAACTTGGCGAAGATGGAAAGCAAATTTCAATGTGTACCGACAAGCTGCGGAACTGAGCGATAAAGCAGCCGTTACGCAAGTCGCAATTCTACTGCACAGCATGGGGTTCGACGCGGTTGAAATTCATGAAACGTTCACGTATGGTACAGATGAAGACAAAACTGACATTGAAGTTGTGCTACGAAAATTCGACGACTATTGCATTCCACGCGAGAATAGCGTCTACGAGCGATACAAATTCTGGAGCAGAGACCAGAAAGAGGGCGAGAGCATTGATCAGTGGGTCACTGATTTGCGCACTCGTGCGTCGACTTGCAATTTTGGAGATCAACAGGAGCTGTTGCTTAGACACAAAATGGTGTTCGGCGTGCGTGACGAACGCATAAAAGAACGATTACTCAGGGAAACTGACCTAACTCTTGGTAAGGCACTGTCCATATGCAGAGCTTCCGAAGTTAGCAAGGCACAGTTACAAACGATGTCAACGAGTGGCAACCCTGAAACAAGCACTGAAGTTCACGTCATCAAACGCCGACAAGCTGACAAATATAAATCTAAAGAGAGCACCAAACTGATACGCGATTGCAAGTACTGTGGGCGAACGCACGAAGCAAAGAAATGTCCCGCGTTTGGAAAAGTCTGCAGTCAATGCCAGCGACGCAACCATTTCGCAGCGGTTTGCAAGTCAAAAGTGGTGCGAGCAATAGACTGCGATGTTCGTGACGTCGAAAACGAACTGTTCATTGGTTCGTTGTTCATTGGTGACATTCAAGACAAGTGGCAGGCAGACGTATCATTTAATGATACACGCATTCGTTTCAAGCTTGACACCGGTGCTCAGGCAAACGTGCTGCCATATCAAGTGTACTCAAAGTTTGCGAGCAGCGTGCCAATGAAACCGACAAGCTGTGTTCTAACGGCATTTGGAAACTCCAAGGTACTGCCTATGGGTACAGTCGTGCTAACCCACACGAGCGGTGATGAACGACATGCGGTTTCATTCTACATCGTCGACGAAATCAAGTCAGCAATACTTGGACACGACGCATGCGAACGCTTGAAGCTGGTGTCCCGCCACAACATCGATGAAGTGAAGACGAATGAGAAGGGCAAGCTCACCAAAGAAGATCTGCTAAGCGAATACCCAGCAGTGTTCAACGGCACAGGCATGTTTGCCAAAGAATATCACATCGAGACATCGAGTGAAGTCAGGCCGTGCATCCAGCCGCAACGCAGAATCCCATACACACGTCACGATAAACTGAAACAGACACTTGATGACTTGAAGCAGAGAGAAATTGTCGATGACGTCGATCGTCCTACGGATTGGGTCAGCAATCTCGTTATAACGGAGAAGAAGAACGGGTCGATGCGTGTGTGCTTAGATCCGAAGCCTCTCAATACAGCCATCAAGAGAGAGCATTATGAAATGCCAACAGTCGCTGACGTCCAGGCCAAACTGGCTGGGAAGAAGATATTCACTGTACTTGACCTCAAGGATGGGTTTTGGCAAGTGCGTTTGAGTGACGAATCATCATATCTCACAGCGTTCAACACACCGTGGGGTAGAATGCGCTTCCTAAGAATGCCGTTTGGCATATGCTCAGCCAGCGAAGTCATGCAGAAGCGGAACATGGAGACGTTTGGTGACATCCACAATGTGCATATTATCGGCGATGACATGATTATCGCAGCTGTCGACAACGAAGAGCACGACGTGATCATCCGACTGGTAATGGAACGTGCGCAGGCAAGTCACGTGACATTCAACAAATCGAAGATACAATACAAGGTCAACCAGGTGAAGTACATGGGTCACATCCAGACGCCAGATGGTTTCAAACCTGACATCGACAAAGTGAAAGCCATATTTGAGATGCCTCGACCTGAAGACAAGACTTCACTGAGACGGTTCCTTGGAATGGTGAAATTCCTGTCGCAATTCATCCGGAACGAGTCTGACATTACAGCGCCACTCCGATCGTTATTGGCAACGGACGTCGAGTGGGCGTGGCATCCGGAACATGACGCAGCCATCGAGAGACTCAAAACAATATTGACCAGTGAACCAGTGCTGCGATATTATGATGTCACGAAGCCCGTCAAAATACAGAGTGACGCATCGCAACGAGGCCTTGGCGCTGCATTGATCCAAGAGCGGCAGCCAGTGGCATACTCATCACGGGCAATGACATCCGCTGAGTGCAACTACGCTCAGATTGAGAAAGAACTCTTGAGTATAATCTACGCGTGCGAAAAATATCACCAATACATCTACGGAAAGGTGGTGGAGGTCGAGACAGATCATCGACCTCTGGAAGCAATTCTGAAGAAGCCGATCGCACGGGCATCACCTCGCATCCAGCGTATGATGATACGCCTGCAACGATACGAAATCAATGTGAAGTACGTGCCGGGTCGTCTCATGTACCTCGCTGACACGCAGTCGCGAGCGTACAATCCTAAACAGGAAGAAACGAACGATCTACATGCCGACATGGAAGTCATGGTGCATACACTGGTGGAAAACATCCCGATGAGTGCTGTACGAAGAGAGCAGATACAGACAGCGACCGCAGCCGATGAGACGATGTCGATCCTGAGACAACAGATCAGGCATGGCTGGCCTGAGTATAGACGAGATGCGCCGATCGTCATCCAACAGTACTGGCACCAGCGAGACGAGCTGCACGAGGCTGAAGGCATCGTGTTCTTAGCCGACAAGATAGTGGTGCCAGCATCTCTGAGACAACAAATGTTGAAAGTCATCCACGAAAGTCATCTCGGTGCTGAGAAGTGCAAGGCCAGAGCGCGCATGTGCTTGTATTGGCCGGGCATGAGCACCGACATAGAGGAAGTCGTGTCGAAGTGCCAAGCGTGTCTGAGGTACAGACCAAGGCAACAGCGTGAGCCGCTGAAGCCTCATCCCATCCCCAGTCTACCTTGGGAGAAAGTTGGTATGGACGTCATGACATACAACAACCATGACTACTTGGTGATTGTGGATTATTATATCAAGTACCCTGAACTATGCAAGCTCGACAGAAAGACGGCCAGCAGTTTGGTTGTGCACTGCAAGTCGGTGTTCGCGAGGCACGGCATACCTCGCGAAATCATCAGTGACAACATGCCATTTAACAGTGCCACCTTCAAGGCGTTCCTGTCCGAGTGGGGAGTTGAGGGAACAACATCCAGTCCGCGGTACCCACAGTCAAATGGTGAGAGCGAGCGTTTCGTTCAAACGCTGAAGCGCATGCTGCAGAAGGCGAATTTCGATCACCGTGACCCATACATTGCGCTCTTAGAGTATCGAAACACGCCGGTGTCTGGCATGACGTTATCGCCAGCTGAGATGTTGATGAGCCGTACGTTGAGGACGAAGTTGCCTGATTCGAAGTCGGCGTTGCGTCCACGGGTAGTCAGCGCAACTTCTCAACTACTACAACGCCAGGCGACGTACGCCAACCACTACGACCGTGGCGTGCGTACGCTACCTCCACTGCGTGAAGGCGATGCCGTACGCATTCGCTCCGGTGCAACATGGGAGCGAGCCGTCGTGAGCCGAGTCGAGAATACTCCTCGCTCATATACGGTGACAAACGAAAACGCGCAGGCATACCGACGAAACCGGCGCGACCTCCTGAAGACGAAGGAGAAGCCGCCGCTCCCGACACCGCCGACCGCGATCGACGAGCCGGAGGCACAAGGAAGGCCTCATCATCAGGCTGTCCCCGAAGCCGTGGCTCCTTTGCGACGTAGCAACCGCAACGCAAACCGCCCAGGGTGGTTGAGTGATTACGTCGGCTGAATATGCCAGACCAGCTGAGGACAGTCTACTCCAATGAGGCTGGTCACCTGTTTTTGCGTTAATTGCGTTGTTAGTGTTTTTAGCAGTTAGTATTCGTGACTTTATATAACCATATTAATTACTTCGACGAAAGGGAGATGTGACACACTGCAATTGTGCTACGTAGTATCATGACGCTATGCCTATTACGTTCTATCATGATTGTCGTTTTATTAACCAATGACGTTCCTCCTTTTATTCGGATTTGAATAAAGATGTCGAATTCATACAAAGCGTGCTTGTGACAGTCCTAATGACTGGATACTCTGTTATATAAGACCTTACCTTTTTATTTTGTTATGGATAAAAGAATTATGTATATAATACCATACATTAATATTTGGAAATTCCATTTTCCTGAAACAATGTCCAGATTCCAAGGTTTCTGGATTAGTGAGATCCAGATTAACGAGATTCTGCTGAGATAAACGCTCCAACGTCGCTCCATGTTCCAGGCACATCCATTGGTTCGTCAGCTGGTTTCCGTGGCAATGGGTACGTAGAGTTGTCCCTGCATCTGCTGCGCCACCGGAGCAGTCAGATGGAGGAGGTGATAGAGATGACCGTCTGCACTGACCAGTCGGACGGTCTGCTGCTGTGGCACGATCAGACGCCTAGCACCAGGGGATTGGGCAGTCTACCTCTCTGTCGCCCTACATGGCGGCAAGGTCATCTTCAGGTCAGTTGGTCGGAACAACTTGTTTCTGGTATTATGTATATCTAGTACATGAGTCGGTTTTCAAATAAATTAATAATCAGGAAGTATTCTCCCTCATTATCATCAGTATTAATATATTTTGACTTCTGAATAATAACTAGTATTTAAGTTATTAATTATTGTTGTTTTAGTCTTTGTTATTTTGTCATATTTTATTAAAAACTGTGTCATGTATTTGTCTGTGTCTGTCCATGGACCCCAATGGAAACAAGTTCGTGCACTTTATTCTGTCAAGCTTATATATGGTGTACTCTGTATTTATATTTTATCTATTTGCATGCATATATTAAAAAAACGATGTTACATTTACATATATGGCCTGCCACAGTTAAGTGGATATTAAAATGCAAAATTGTTAAATTGAATTTTGTACTTGTTTGGATTCCACTGAACTGTAGCTTTAAAATTTTACCTCATTTGTTGAAATATCTTCAGTAGTTTTTTTATTTATTGCTAAAATTGAAGCAAACGTTTAAAAAGTGATATATTGAGAAGCAAGGTAATTTTGACTGACATTATATATTGGTATTTTTAACATATGGGTTCATAAGTGCATGTATTTGATTAATTTTGGATTATTTGTCGAGGAAAAAAACTGGACATTGGAATATGAGATTATAAAGTATGCATTTCTGCCAAAATCACAAAATTTCTTGGACAATTATTTTTGGTTTATGTATAAAATAGACCTGTGCAACTAAATACCTGGTTTGCTGTGGCAGGTCACGTATGAAGTGTTTAGGATATTGATCGGTTATGAACCTTTACACAGAGCTATTTATTCTCCAGAACAAAGTAGTGTTTGTGGCATTTTCTCTATGTGACGGTCCAATAATTGGTATTTGAATTAAACTAGATACACATTAAAGAGAACATAATCTGCTGCAAGTATATGCAACTAGATAAATGTGCTACAAGGGTTACTAGATATCATGCAGGCACATAGGACGTCACGCCAGTGTAGTCACAGATGTATTGAAATACTAAATTAAGCAGCAAGGAATAAACTTACTTTGGAGCAAATGTTTAAACAAAGTAAGTTTATTTCTTGCAGTCTAATGGAATCTTGGAGCCATGAACACTATTTTGCCATGTTATTTGTGGCATGCTAATTTACTATGCTATTTCCAATAAATCAAATCAAATCAAATCGTGACATTTATATTGCGCCGTTCCAACAATCGTTGCTCACGGCGCCGTACAGAATGTTCGGGAAAACAGATAAGTTTTATGGTTTGATTTAAAATCAGTGTTTGTCATTCTTGTTGCAGTCAGCTTTTTCGGCACGCAAAAGGATCTATCACCCCAGCGACGCGATGCACGTGGTACACATAAATGATTGTGTTCACTGCAGCGCAACAATCGAGTTGGCTGACGTCTGTTCAAACATTTGGTGATATACTGTGGTGCACAGCCAGTCAGTGCTCGGTGCGTGAGTAGAAGTATCTTATACTCTACTCTAACTGCTATTGGCAGCCAGTGCAGCTTCATCAATAGAGGTGTGACATGACAGAACTTCCTGGCGCCGTCGACAAGGCGGGCCGCCCAGTTCTGTTGTTTCACAGGCAGTCGGTGGAGTAATGCATTGCCTACGTCAAGTCTGCTGGTAACAAACGCATGTATGACTTGTTCCGTCGCTGCTGGCGTTAGATAACGTCTTATTCTTGCAATATTTCGGAGATGGAAAATTGCAGATCTACATACAGCAGTCACGTGCGTCTCTATCTTCATCTCGGCATCGAACTGTACACCAAGGTTCCGTACATTCTGAGTTACAGTGACCAAACAGTCTCCAATGCATAGTGTGCGCAGCTCAATTTTTTTTAGTTGTTGCGCAGAGCCGAGCACGATGACTTCTGTCTTTGAGTTATTTAACTTTAAAAAGTTTGTCACCATCCACGTCCTGATCTCCGCTACACATTCTTCAATACGGACGACAGCCGCAGCAATTTCCTCTTGGTGTGGTTTCACTGGAATATAGATTTGAGTAGAAATGACACATCAAATTGTACTTGCGAATAATCTTAGCAACTGGTGCTACATAGATGGAGAACAGCTGAGGACCCAGCACGGAGCCTTGTGGTACCCCGTATACCAGAGGACGAGCAGGCGATGTAGCACCATGAATGTGGACAGACTGGACTCTGTCTCTTAGGTATGACTTAAACCAGTCCAGTGCATCTTGGACCACTCCGATATCATGTGAGAGTCAATGCAACATCACTTCATGGTTGACGGTGTCAAACGCAGCCGATAGATCAAGGAGAACCATGATGATAACATGCTGATTGTTCATTGCGTGCAGGATGTGATTCTGCACACAGACAAGGGCCGTCTCAAAGCTGTGATTCGGCTTGTACGCTGACTGATAGGGCTCACAGAGATTGTGCTCTGACATGTGAGCTGACAATCTCGCAGCAACGACACGTTCTATTGTCTTCGATAGATAGGGTAGATTTGACACGGGTCGGTAGTTATTCAAGACAGTTTTGTCTAGACTCGGTTTCTTGAGTACTGGCCTGATGTGCGCTTCCTTCAAGTGCGAAGGCATTACCCCCGTTCTCAGAGACAGGTTAACAATTGTCATGAGCACAGGTACAACATCGTGCGCACAGTCTCTAAGAAGCCATGTCGGAACGGGATCAAGTTCACAAGATTTCACTGGCGATGACTTCAACAACATTCCAATTTCAGCCTCAGTGGCTGGCTCAAATGCAGTCAGCAGACATGTCTGCGGTTCATCATCAGCAGAGGCATTTACAGTAGGTGAAGTTATTGAGTGGAATAAGTGTGTGCACAGCCAGTAGTGTATGGATACTGAACACCAGCAGGGATCAAACCTGCCACACACAACACTGAAACAAAATTAAACAAACAAATGACATAGTATGTCTGCATTTACATTTAACACAATACTCTAACAGCATTCAGTATATTGTTTACATTGTTGGACAAGTTATATATGGTACATACATGTATCTGAAATTTGATAAACGAGCGTTAATGTTTCACAAAATAAATAACATTGCATGTTTGTATCATTTGACAGAAAAATAATACAATATATACTTGTTACGAAACTATCTGAACAAACGTATAACTTTTCGTATAACTTTTCCAGTGTTAAGCACTCAACTGTATATATCCTCGCTTGTTATATTAAGCCGCCGGCCCACTCCTGTAACAGAAAACCAAATTTGCATTACATATTGGAGGAATCAAAATTTTATTTTCAATTGGCAGGCATAGTTGAAATAAAAACTAATTCAAACATATTCCATACAACGAACTTGTGAAAGAAAATTACATTTGGATGCTCTTCCGAAAATCACATTTAGATACGTGTACATTATGTAAGGGGCCATCTATAAAGTATGGAGGTAGGTCTGTGGGCAAGGGTGACAAAACGCTACATGAGTATGGTGGTCTCTGCACTAGTCTTACGTAACATAGTAATATTTCTAAAGTTTATTCCAAAAGCATTTCAACTGAAAACCAGCTACATACACTAAAAAAAAAAACCCAGATATATTTCAAGAGCATTCCAACAGAAAACCACCTCTACTATTATATCAACATTTAGAAACACAGCAAAAAATGATGCGGAACTCATATGTGCGATCCATGCAGTACAAGGATTATGTTGAATTGAAATGGCTTGATGAGCATGATGTGGACATTCACAGCATTCCTCCATTTCAGAAACTATATTGGTCTTTGGACCCCAGTAGTTCCCTTGGGCAATACGATGAATTCTTGGGAGGAAATTTAGGGTGGGGATAGACACGTCACCGAAAGTGTGTGTTTGTAATGTGACGAGTGTATGCAGAACACTATCAGTTGCTTTACTACATGTATCATTACATTTATTAAATATCCACAAACATGAACATGTATTGCTTTTTATTAGTTTTACAAAACTTGTATTTTACATGTAAATAACGAATTGATGCAGCTATGCTACGAATATAATAATGTTATACAGGCCTGTAGATGTACTCACTTTCAAGTGTATATTTAAAGCCCACATATTACTATTCGTTTATGACCTGGCTCAATATCCGTTTAACAGCGTCTGATTAAAATGTTGAATACTTGTTTTTAAGTTCCACGCCCTTGTTCTTCATCACCTCATTCTGGGTGACCCTGCGTGATGGCCGCAAGCACAGTATAAATGCCAACTCTCTGTCTTCTTCTCTGTGACACAATTTCCTATATCAAACACTCTGACCTCTGGCCATTTCAAACTGGCCGATGGGTAGCTCTCATAATTCCACCACTACTCAACCATAGCTTCTGAAATGACACCATGTGTGTGTGTGTGTGTGTGTGTGTGTGTGTGCGTGTGCGTGTGCGTGTGCGTGTGTGCGTGTGCGTGTGCGCGTGTGTGACATGTGTTCATGTCCACTGTGTAAAACAGTCAACTTTCTACATCCCCAGGAGAGGCATACTTAAGACAGTCTTATCAGACCACCCTTTATGTTATCTGCTAAGGGAGTAGTCACATTGTGCAGGTGACTTGTGAAAGACCCTGCATTGCCATCTCCTCTCTAGGGGCGAAAAGTGCCCTCCTGGGATAGAGAGCCGAGACACTTGTTGATGTCAGCAGGAAAGTTAAGCACAATAAATATGCCTCTGCAATCAAATATAGAAATAGGACCAGAGCAGGTCTGGAGTCAACAAATAAGGAAGAAGTCATTCTAAGCATACTACTGGACACCAACTTGAGTAATGTCTTGGGAGGGGATATTCATGCAATAATAGTTTGCCTAACTGGACAACATCTCAGGATTTCAGTTAGGTTGGAAGTACATTATTATTTTGTAAACAGACACTCTGGATTTCGACATGTACATCTTTCGAAACGGTGTACACAATGTTAGTGATCGGCTATTACAATGATAAAATATAGCCTAAAACGAATTAGTATCTAGTATCTACATCCACACATGTCATATAGTTACAGCTGAACCTCGGTTTATGATCACCTCATTAATACAGCCACGTTATAGTTAAGGTCACCCTAGGACAGTCCCAAATTAGTTCCACATATAGTGTAAAGTATATGAAATTAGTCGCACTAATATGGTCACCTCGCTATATGAAACTTCACTTCATTAAGGTCACCATTGGGACTAGGTAAAAGTAACCTGAATAACGAGATTAGTGGCACTAATATATATATGTAAGGGGACCGTTTATGCATATTTAGCCGGTCTCCTTAAAGTTTTGATATACTAATGTGTTTTATATTACGAACATCCTTGTTAGTGTAAACAGTTTTAAGCATAAAGGAAATAACTTGTGCCATTACTAAGAATTTATTTTACATTTTGGGTGGTTTTGAGCATGTTTATTCCAGAGTTTTGTATATACTGAAGTACATATGACGCTACGTACGGGACCCCGGCGAAAAGTGCTTATAATTTAGTATTTCTGCTATATATTGAATGAAGAGTTAGCGTTCAGTGTACAATATGCCTTATGGATATGCATAATTCTTAATAGTATGTATACACTAATAAAAATAAAATCTTAGCCGCACTTTGTTGAATGCGGCGCTGTCAAATTTGCGAGATTCGATAAATACATAATGTACCCAGTATACACAATTTAAGTGATATAGATGTTAATATAAGCTACGAAAATCTGTTTAATATATTTGGATATGTTTTACTTATTTAATTTAATAACGTTTACATTATATGTACAAGTATGGAGACTAGGGGGTAACCCAGGAAAGGAGCCAGAGACAGGAAAAAGAAGCCGTCCCCTACTTGTAACCTTCCCAGATGAGGACAAGAAAGCTTCAGTAATGAAAAACCTATATAAACTGAAAAACAAAGCTAAGCCATTCAGTGGAATGATTATACAGCATGATATGAGCAAGGTTTACAGAGAGAAGGAACGACTATTGCAAAAAGAAGCAAGAGAAAAAAACACAACAGGAACAGACACAAAAATTGGTCTACCTGGTAAGAGGTCAACAAGGAGAAAGGCAAATAATCAAGGTGAAAAAGGGGCGAAATAACCAACCAAACCCGAGTACTGCAAGTGCCAGTACAGAAGAAATAATGGTATGGTATACAAATGCTGATGTACTGACAAAAAAAACTAACTTAACTCAAACGTAGAATAAAAATCCACTCAACTCCACCACATGTTATAGCAATATCAGAAGTAACGCAGATATACAACCTGTGAGGGTATTATATGGAAACTATGAACGTAACTGAAGGCAAATGCAGAGGGATGTTCTTGTTTATTCATAATTCTTTGGCATTTCAAGTTCACCAGTTTGATGTTGAGTTTAATGAAGCACTGTTTTGCATTTTGAAACTGAAAGGGAAAGATACCCTTCTCGTAGGCTCTTTTATAGAAGCCCTAACAGCACCACTGAGAACAGTGACAACCTTAACAAATTACTACATAAAATGAGTGAGAAATGTTTTTCATATGTTCTGCTACTTGGAGATTTCAACTACCCAAAGATTGATTAGGAAATAATTTCAATCACAGCAGCAAGTACTGATGATAAAGAATTTAAGTTTAGTGAAAAAATCGAGACTTGGTGCTAAATATTACAGAGCCCACTAAAGGTAGAGGTACAACCGAGCCATCGCTCCTTGTACTGACTAGTAAATATACTGAGCTCTCAACAATCGAGACAGCCTCAGCATTTGGAAGAAGCGACCATTCTGTTATCAAAGTGGTTCTCAGTTGCACACCAGTATGTAAACAGATCATCAAAACTGTTTATAAATATAATAAAGCTAAAATCAAAAGGAAAAATATCTTCTAATCAAAGATATCCAAGCTTATCAGGAATTTTGCCGATTGCACAATCAGGTCAGGAGACTGACAAGAAAGGTACAGAAATTATATGAAAAGGAAACACTGGATAATGGAGGATGCATAGACATGATATATTGTGATTTGTTAAAGCTTTCAACAAGGTTCTACATATTCGACTCATTGAGAAAGCAAAGGAGCTATGGCATAAAAGAAAACATTCTTAACTGGGTTACATCTCTGCTGGCCCACAGAAGACAACGAGTAAGAGTAAATGACACATTTTGAAATTGGCAGGAGATAATCAGTGGAATACCACAAGGATCAGTGATTGGCTCTCTTCTTTTTATATTCACAAATGATTTACCTGATGTTATAAAGAGCTCTCATATTTTCTTGTTTGGGGATGATATTATTATGATATGAAGCTCTTCAATCCTATTTATACATGAGGGCTGCACAAAACTGCAACAAGATCTTATATCTGCCGAACGCTGGACACCTACATCACTTTTGAAATTCCATCCAGATGAATGTAGCCATAGGAGAATTGGATCATCATCCACTAGGAATAAAGGCTATTCACTGGGAAGCAACCAGACAAGGTGAAAGATATTGGAGTCACTTTCGATTCATCGCTTAATTTTGAGGCATATAATCCGACGTAATTTCGATTACATGGATGAAAAGTGTTTTTCTACACCTTTTAAGTATGCCGTCTGCCCATATATTGAATACGTTAATCAGGTATGGAGTCCTTTGTTAATGAAACATATTACAGCTCTTGAAAATCTTCAGCACAGAACAACCAAATTAATTCCTGGTTTCAAAGACCTTGACTACAAAGAACGTTTACAGAGACTGAAATATCAACTCTATCATACCGTCGCCTCAGAGGAGATATGATTGAAATGTATGAGATATACTAATATGGAAATATGATCCAGCAGTCTCATCCAATTTTGTTACATTGAGGGATAACGAATCACATACGAGAGGGCACCACCTAAAATTATTTAAAGAAAGATGCCGATAAAATATGAGAAATAACTAATTTATATAACTTGTTTTTATTTGCGCTTTTGTTTGTTTTTAGTTGGTTTTCGTTGTTTTTTTAAATTGATTTTGAACATCCTTCTACACGATTTGTTCCCTTTTGTTCGACTGCCCTGACGTTACGCACCGCACAAATCCTAGTTTAGCTGTGAACAGCTGTACAGGGATTATTACTTCAAGCATCAAGCGAAGCACAGGCAAAACACTTTCCCAAAGTCTGTGGTTGACGCTTCACCAGTGCAGTCGTTTGACGCAAAAATAGATAAGTTATGGCAAAACCACCCTATGAAAACTGAATACACTGCCCCACTCCTATCTTAGAGTGTGCCAGACCCTGACCCATGCACACACTTCGAGCAGATGTCAAAAGCTGGAGCTGGCATGTAAGAGGCAGAAGCAGTATTGCCTAGTCAAGCCAGAAGAGGACCTGTAAGATGTTATTCACTTTACTTTTCAGGTCTTGAAAATGGCCCAGCAGCATTGAAGTTCATTTTTGTAAGACAAAAAGAGAGAATCAGGAAGTGGGAGACGCTGGAGCCGTTACTGCCTATGATACAGAGCTAACTGCACCAATGATCGGCTCGGGACATCTCTTCGGGAGCTCCTTACAACCCTACTGTGGAGAGTAGTGTCATAATCCTGATCTCTTACAGTTGACCCACACCGTGTGGTAGTACTCTTCAGGGGGGATATATCGGACCCAAAGCCATCCCGGCGTTCCCATAACCGGTGTGGTCATCCATGCGAAGTGATATAACCCTATATATTGAGCACGTCAAGCTGCAATTAACATATAAAATTTACCTGTTTTTATACCCTGCCAGACACAACCACGTGAAATATGTGGTGTGAACTTCAACTTTAATTAATCTTGCATATCTACACCTAGTGAAGTTATTTATTCGTTAGAATGGTATTAAAACTTTGGTCATATGTTATGTTACATGATATGATGCAATAAACGTATGTATACGCGGCGTAAATAATATTACTAATCTATTATATGTATTCTGATGTATGCAAGTTCATGGGTAGTTATGGTTGACGTCGGTAGGGACGAATCCAATATGGCCGCACACAGTGGGCAAACTTCCAAAAGTCAAATCATATTTATTGTCTATGTATTATACCAACAACGGTTCAAGTACAATATACAGTGCGGTATTAATGGTGAATTAAAAACGAGGAGAGATGATGTGATGTTTATGTTTACCCCACCGTGGTGCGATACATTAATAAGTGTTTCGACTAGTGCATTTATTTTGTGTGCTTCAAGTGACGATACATTTGTTTCTAGTACTTTGGTCACTGCCAAATAATCTAACTATCATTGGCCAAACAAAAGCGTGTGTGTATTTGCATTGTGATTGGCAAGATGTCCTATGAACACATCACGCCACTGCGTATGCACGTGTCTGTCTCTATATGTGTCTACATTACGATACGATACAAAAGTAACTTTTAAAGACAATAGCCATGCTCTTTTCTTACGCGCGCGTGCCTGCCTCCGTGAATAGATTAGTCAACAATAACGAATTTTATTGTTGTACCCAAAGACAATATATAGAACAGACTACAACTACTTGCTGTTCTAAACATCCAAAGTCCCTACCTTCCTTCGGGTGGCTCTGTTGCAGCCATCTTGCAATGGCTACCCCTTCACGCTATCTTTTCCGGCATTTGTTTTCATGTCCTATAGTCTGTTGCACAGTTGACATCACCTGTTACACGAAGCACCATGTTGAATGTCAAGCGAATGTTGTTTGTTACATACCTAGAATGTTAGCTGCACCCACGCAAGTCAACTATCCACCAGTTAAGTCGGTGTTGTACTGACACCTGTCGTGTCACATACATTTCATCCACTGTATTCCTATAGGTCGTTTTACGCATCTCTATCACACGTGTACAGCAACTGTCAGGTGGAACTCGACAGAAGTAGTCATATTAAATTCAACTTAAAGCCAAATTAAATCCTTTTGGCACGTGATTAAGAAGGTACCATTGTTGGGCTCGCACGTGATGCCTAGAATGTTCACCGGTATTTGGATCAATGCATTGTCTCTAAGGTAATGCGCCATAACATTGTTTCTGCATGGACAAAGCACAGTTGGCATGTATACAGGAATAGCCTCGTAATTCGTGTTAACATTTACATCCATAAACAACACACAATGTATAAAACATTCAGTGACCTTACTGTATTAAATGTTTTCGATAATGTTATAATCAGTAGTGCAAACCAAATAATGTAAAGTAATATAAAATAAATCACATATTATACGGGTATTGCACAATTTGAATTCATTTACCTGTAACTATATGACTACTAAATTAAATATAAGCTACACTATTTTTTCTACGCAATTCACAGTCTTGACAGGGAATTTGTTAGACGAACAAACTTTGTTATGATTACATTAATAATTCTGGAAAGATCTGTCAACTGTTTCACATTATGTACAATAAACATCTGATTCATTTTCAAAGTATTAGGTCTGATTCTAAAGTATTTCTTTATGTATTTTGATCTTTCTTCTGTTAGTGGACAGACAAGTACATAATTATATTCATCACCTTGGCCTCCATTGTTGCATAAATTACAGAGCCTCTGAACATTTTCAGGGAGATACTGACCAACAGAAGTAGGTAATTTGTGATTTCCACAACAAAAATTACATAAATTGATTCTGTTAGATGGGCTCAAGTAGATTAAATACTTCTCGAGCCCTACTTCATTTTTTAATATTCTATAATTTGAACACAGCCTATTTACGGGCGGGCGGGCGGGCGGGCGGGCGGGCGGGCAGACAGGAGAGAGAGGAGATACAGAGAGGCAGAGGCTGATATTGGCAGATAAACGCACAGCCAGCAGGCAGGCGGACAGACAGACAGACTGACATACACCCAGGTAGATCGAGAGGCAGACGGGAGAGAGAAGAGATACAGAGAGGCAGAGACACAGGCAGGAGCAAATGATGGGGCAGATATAGGCAGATAAACATACAGCCAGCAGGCAAGCAGACATGCAGACAGACAAGCAGGCATACCGGCAAGCAGGCAGGCAGGCAGGCAGACAGGCAGGCAGGGTGTGTCGAGTCGTGTGTGTCGGATCGGAAGGTGTAGGTCTTCTCTCATTGTGCTCCCACGGACAGTCAGTTTTGTAGTTCAAACAGACGCTGCAGAAATGCAGAATGTCATATTGTTTGAATGCTGTGTGTGCAATGCACCGTGCTTATGTGTGTCTAATATCTGCTTGCGTAAGGGTGACCAGCAGATTGTCGTGACCTTAATGAATATGGGTGATCGGTGCGATTTACATGTGGCTTTCGCTATCTGCGCCTTCTTTTCATTGGTATCAATGTCGTTGCTGTTACATCTGTCGACGGCATGCTGGGACCACTCTCTGGTTCGGGATCAAACTGATTCTTTCTGTATATGTCGTCTTGGCGTCTGTTTTGTTTTGCCTCGGTATACTCTCTCATATTCTTTGACTTGGTTGTTCGCGTGTGTAGGCGCACCGATTTCTGTCTGGAATACTCTCGCTGGTAGACCACGTCCTGCTGAATCCGTTTGGCAGCATGCGCCACTCTGCCACCTTTCGTAATTGGACAGTGAACATTTTCAGTGAAATTCCAACACGGTAGTTTAGGTCGATGACTGAACACACACACGTCCCAATGTATTTCGACTGAATTTAATGTTTTTAGGAGAGACGCAGATACTGCAGTGTTTGCAGATTCGTTGTAATTAGTTGTAAATCTGCGTAGTGTCATTTGAAGTGCGCGATTGGCAAGACGCTTCTTGATCAGTCCTTGAAGTGTGGCTCGATCACTGTCAGTCATATTTATTCGCCTTAGGCCACATGCCTTCAAATGCTGTGAGGTATTCCACCAGTTCTTGCGACCACCACGGCAGACAATTCCATGCCCACAACAGTTTTTGCACGTGCCAGAATAGCAGTCTAACGTGGCTTGAATTATGTCCGGCATACGACTAGATATGACTGTCACGTCGCTGTCGTAAAGGATGTGTACGCCTACAAGTGTAGATCTTCTGGCAACTTGTCTTCACATCTTCCGCAAACATTCTTCTGTTTTCTGCGGCAGCAGTCTCTCCTGGAAACATTCCGGAGGAGAGTGACGCTTTCATAATGTGACGGAATTGCGTTTGAGACAGATATGTCGTATCCGATTGTCTCTGTGTACCTGCTGGCATATGGCATCTTGTATACCCCGAGATGCTAACGCATCTTCGTCGGGAGCAACAAATCTGATTGCAACACCGTCTTGTGTAAGACTGTCACCAATCTTGTTTCCAATTATGTACTTAGACAGTGGATCAATTGCTTGCAAATTGGCTGTGCAACCGGCATGGCCAGGATAGGTGACATTGACACCCTTATTCCGAAGTGAAGATCCTAATTTGCAGAACTTGTTTTCCAGTTGGAACGCTATGATTTCCCGATTGCCAGTTTGCCAGTTGATTGCAGTTCCCAGAACCTGTGACGCATTTTGTCCACAACTATGACTGTTTTTTTCTCCAGATTTGTCGAGTTGTACCGAACATCAACGCTTATGTTAATGGGGGCATCTTCTGGCAGACCCAGCAGAACATCAGTTGCTTTCGTTTTCTTCTCTCGTGTAAGTCGTTCATGGTTGTCTGAGCGGTGAGAGTTGCAACCTTGTTTATATTTCTTTGTAATCCCGCTTGACTTTGTGGTGGGGTATTCGTCGCAGCTAGAATGTGACAGATCTTTTTGTAGTTCCTGTCGTTGAATCATGTAGACCGACGTGAAGTGCCATGTTGGTCGTAGTAGCTCACTGACCACACGGTCCAGTATCCTCCTCAGTGTATAGTTTGTACATGCATGAATGATAATCACAAAGTGTACATCGGAGCGATTGTTTCCAGCACAGCCCGACTTGTCGTTCATCATGTACTTCAAAACGTGCACAAGTACATGTTGTCTTTGCATGCTCTGCGTAGCAGTCATTCCACATCTCAGCAGTTTTCTTCATATTCAGCAGACGCATCTCAAAATCACCATGGGTTTTGTCTGCTTGAAAATAGCTGTCTGTTAAATCCAGGCACCTATCTGGCCGTGGTCGTAGAATTTTTGTATTGCCACATACTCCATCGGCGTCGGGTACTGTTAACAGTCCACCGGCAGTTTCCTGTACCACTCTGGAATAGTCACCCATCTGTAGTCTTAGCAACCACACACCACGCCTTTGTTTCCGATGTTTCAGCACGTGATAATTGATTCGAAGTATCGATGACCTTGCTGAAAACCATGCAGATTTCTCGTCTTGCCACCAACAGGGGGTGTCTTCTTATCACTAACTTTACTAATCCCATTTGTAGTCTCCTTCATTGTAATATCGCAGCGGAATAATCCAGGCAAAATTACAGTTGAAAGGGACAAACCGTTATTTGAAATTACAGTCTTCTCATCCGTCTGCAAGTCCAAATCACAGTGACAGAACATTGTGTATGTGTATGTGATAATTAAGGGGGTGCATAGCCAGGGCTGCTAGGAGATACTGTCTACTGGCTCTGCATTCTGGCCAATCAAGCAAGTGATGTTGTCTTCCGGATATCTGCTAATTAGGCTGTGAATATTGTGCAATTGAACTGCTGGAGACGTCTGGCCTTTGAGCATTTCACACCCTAAGGAAAAGCAGAAACTGAACATAACCAAAATGGTTTAGCATCGTGTAGTATCATTTAACTGTTTGAATGTGCCAACAAAAGTGCGCTTTATCCCACACTACTCTGGCATAACATTACTCCATATGTTGCTCCTACATCAGAGGCTAGATCACTTCCATACAGCAGAACACATTGTGGCATTTAACCTATTTCAATCAGCAGAACATTTAACATGTTTAGGGTCAACATATGTTGGTGCATAGATGTTGTCGGTCATTTTTTAAACTTGCCAGCAGATTCTTGTGAATAAGATTATTTTTATTTGAGCATATTGATGATCTTGCTGACAAAACGAAGATGCATGGAAGAAGCTAACAGTCTGTATTGTTTCATAGCTTCTGAAACTCACAAATGAGATATTTCCGTGTCACACATCTGTGGTAATGACAGTTTGTTAAACAACAGATGAATTTTTGACATATTTTACCGATGACTGCATGTTGTACAGGTTTGATATACTATTGTGATGATGACCAGGCTGTGTTATTTCAGTGACGAAGCTTGGTATTCATTATCTCTGCTTTATCTTTAATTAATAAAACTGTTCTTGGGATCGTTTTGTTTTTTCTGGTATACACAAGCAATGTGTTCTTTTTTCACCCATCTCATCCAATATCAGCAGAAACTGTCACTTTTTCCATCTACTTCTCCCACACAAAATGTTTTGTTTTATTAAAATAACTTAATGATTTGAAATTCTGTGTTCACTCTGGGTGTTCAGTCACCAGTCTCCCGAGCAAATAATGTCTTCACAGAAGTCAATCACATTCATCCTAGCAAATACCTTGTTTAAATGGAGGTCAATCACATGTCCTGTCAGGATCTGTGGGCAAGCCCAGAACTGGAATTGAAGTTTTCTGGTCAAAACCAATGTTACCATCATATTAAATAAAATGATCACCTGGGTTGGACAGTAAATACAAGGTAACATGCCTGGGCCCACTATTAAGTGCTCTTTGTGCCTTCAACACTCGCTGTGTGCAGTCCTACCAGTAAACTATACCTACCATCACCCTCACACACAATTTTACTCAAGAGAAGCTGGTATAAAATAACCAGAGATGATTTGCACCCATCAGTTGCCATAACAGTTATAATGCAAAGTGAAAACTCAGGTTACTAGAACAGGAGCAAATGTTAAATGGGTGCAATTTCAGCATTGCATACAAAAGATAAAGGTACATTCTTTTATAGCACAGTATCCAGTCCTTAGGACTGCTCAGTGTTTTTTTATTTCACTCCTTGGCACTGGCAGACCTGTTCAATCGAACACCATCTCGACTTGTCTGGGATGCATTTCTCTGTACGACCTCAACGTATCAATTATCGAACAAGACAATTATTTAAAATTATTTAATCTTTTAAACAAATGCTAATGTTAAGTCTGAGTACATGTAACGTTTAAACAAATACTTAGAAAAACGTATACAATTGTATGCTTAGGATGTTCACACAGCCCCAATCTCCCCTATTAGCACAAAAACAATTCCACAATAATTCACACATCTCAACTGAAAGAGGACAAATCCAGCTTGCAACAACATATACTGTATATGTTTAGATGGTCTTAATAAGAAAAATTGTCACAGTTAGTATAGGTTTAGTGCTGTGTTGTATTATGATGCTGCTAACTTGATGACGCATTTAATGTGACAGTCGTATCCATGCATTGCCGTCAAACAACATTTGTTCCTAATTTTCCCCATGTGTCCAATGGAGGGAGAACTGAGACAATAACAAATTAGACAGAAAACCACTCCTAATAGACAGCAATAGGTTCCTTAAATAATTGGATACATTTCCGCTTGTCAATTTAGCAATCTCCCTCAGGTTTTAAAGACCCAAACCAATCAGTAAGTCATAGTAACATCATGAAAACTCGTAAAAAAATCTTGTGTCCATATTTAACAAATCTGCAGTTTTTAAACATGGTGCATGTACTACAAAAGTTGTTTAAGCTGGCATAATACACAAATGTTCCTATGCCAGAGCTATACAAGCTCAGTGGATCAATGGGTTCTTTAAAAGAACTTGACAAATCTTTGGTACCTTGAACCTGTCCTTGGAACATAACATATTTTACCTCCACACAAGGTAAATGTGTAACCTGAGCACTGGAATAACAGAGTGGTTTTATTGTCGACCCAACCACCATTGAGTGAGTGACGATGCTCTTTATACAACTCTAAGGACGGAATAATCCCTGAGCAATGAAATATCCCTGAGTTACCAAAACGCTCTACAACTCCTGCCGCTTTTTGTTGTCCCGTTGTTGTCCATCATCACCAATGTTGTCAATGTTGTCCTCCTTATCAAACCACCGGTTGTAAGCGAGAAGTGCCACGTTTCGCCCACTGATCACACATGTTTCCATTGTGGAGCTTGCCATCTCCATGGCGTTCGTGTAGTAAAGCTGCAAGCCAAGCTCAAACGTTGGCATATTGTTCGCGTTGGAACTATATTTGGGATACGCAGCCCAATCGACCACTCGTATGTCGTTGTACGACAGAAACAATCTATCCAACTGTTCTTTAGTGAGCACTCGCGGTGAGAATATTTTCCAGACGGGTAATCCCACTGAAGTGTCTTTTCGATCGTCATCGCTCTTTGGCGCTGAATTGTCGCTGGTGTCCTTCTTGCTGTGCTCGAAATCAACGGCAGTTTGTCGGCCAAGTGAATTGAAGAAAAGCCCGTCTTTCGACGTAAGCACTTGTTCTGGTAGGTTGCCAACGCTGCGGTAGCTGAACATGGTCACATTGGGCCAGCCACTTACGAAAGTTGTCACTGTCTTGTGGAAGTGCTGCGGTGGTTTAACGACAGGCCGGGCGAAGTTCTCGAACTGTATACCAGCTATGTCGTCGTGTAGAGGCGTGGCGATGACAACGATGTCATAAGTCCTGGATAGATACCTGCTGGAGCTACCCAACTCAAACGACTGCAGTTGGTATAGGCCGCGGTCACCATCAGATTTCTTTGGCTTCTTCTGGCGCACGATTGTATGGACGTCCGCATGAAGGACAGTCACATCAGAGTTGTTGACGAGCTTCTCGGGCACAAGACGGTTGCCACCGTGGACGCTCCAGAGTCCTGACTGCATGCCGGCCATTGACACCATCCCTGCAATGATGGAGTCTCTGTCATTACTACATGCAACAACTGCAGACGCTCTTAGATTCACATTGCAAAAGTTGATTGGTGTTAAATTGACCAATGTTACCGTATTGGGATTTTTTTTGTTACAGTTAGTAATGCATGTTTATTAGTAAGCTAAACACAAAATTCTATGCCAGACGTAACGTGGGAATTTACGACCATGTTTTCTCGTGAATATAAGCTTATGATCTGACAATATGAGTGACATGGCTAACTAATAAGTTACTTATAGATGTGGTTACATGGTTTATTCACCAAACAGCTAATAATACATTATTGTTGCGACACTGAATTAACATTCTAAAGAACTAAAACAGAATCATCTAAGCCTTGCCAATATAACAGTGTTGCAAACTTAAGCATTCCTTGGACACAACATATTAAAATAATACATTTTATGTGACAAGTAATAATTACATCATGATATGACTTAGTCTCTCAATAGTACTTTGCGACCCAAAATATCAGTACCATTCCGAAAATGAAACCATGCAGTCTCACCAACAAATGCATGTACACTAGTACTCTGTCCATAGTTGCAGCGAATACCAGCATTCACCAGCTCTTGAATAAGTAGCTCAGAGAAACCATTCAACCGCAGCTCATCTGCAAGCGTTGATCGTAACAGTCGCAGGAAGTCTGGGGACATACTACTGAGTAAATCCTCCACACGTGTGAAGGCTTGGCCGTTTGCCTGGTGGTCATAGATCCTACAAACATGTCATCAACACAAAGTGTAGGGTAAGGCAGTTTTCAATACGGTCAAACTTATATATGAGAGTGTAACACAATGAATAAATAGAAGAATCATATACCAATATTCCTTCATCCAATGATTTAGCCCATTATGAATTAGGTCAGGGCATGTCTGTGGCTTGGATTAGTTTAAGTATTGTTAGTATTATTTGCAATCAGTTTAATAACTTTGTTAAATATCATCAAAAGAATTTACTTTGATTGTTGGATGAGGTAACTTAAGACAGTGCAATAAGCCTTGTATTATAATTAGTGGACAAAGAAGGAATTATGATTATATTTTCCACTGATTTTGTTTGTTTTGTTATTAGTCAAATTGCCACGTAATTTTTATTTTCTTATAAGACTTCGGACATAATTTTTATTATCAATTGTCAATCAATGAAATCATCATCTTGAAGATTCCAAAACATCTTTTTTGCACATTTATAGGATGTTTGCTTCATTCTGGTTGTGTCTTTGGCTTTTTTATGTTTACAATCACAACATTTAACAACACCACGGAAAATTACTGATATTTATTTAATTTTTCGTACAAATACAGACAACTGCTCTCACCTTCTCAACTTGGCAATCATCTTGTCTACAAAAGACTGCATGCGGTAGATGTCCCAGCCATAGTGCCACAACAGCTGTCCCAGGGTCAACAAGCCCCACCGACTGCCGTCAAACACCATCCGTTTCCCATCAAAGATGCCCAGTCGACCACTCTCACGATCACGTGGGTGAAGGCCTAGGCAGTGCAGTAACAACTTCAAATCTAACCGCTGGGATAAGCTGTGTGTGTGTGCGTGCGTGCGTGCGTGCGTGCGTGCGTGCGTGCGTGCGTCCGTGCGTGCGTGCATAATTCCATGTGTATTTGTATGTTCAAACCTGTAAAATGTATCTTTTGCAAATTACATTTTAAAAATAATAATAAAAATTTACGTTTATAACAATAAAACATTTTAGGAATATGGCCACACAAACAACACACGACAGACATTCATGTATTTAGGAACATCAAATGCAAATTTAAACATGTCGTGTAAACATGAACAAGTCATATTCACCAGTCACACTTACCAAACAAGCGAGTGAAGTTAACCATGTAGACATTTCCAGGATGTATAACACTGCCGCCAGATTCATATTCCTTCCCACCAAACTCCATACTTGCCAGTCGCCCACCAACCTTGTGTTTCTCATAGATGTCGATAGACACATCACTACCAAACAGCTTGCGTAGATAGAAGGCTGTCGAGGCTCCACTGATGCCTGCGCCAATCACAGCTGAACACAGAATAAAAACATGATCGGAAATGGGTTGATAACTCACTTTAAAAAAATAAAATTGACAAATATCTGGGGAGGGCGGGCTATACGTAGTTAGAAAATTGCTGGACTCTCGATAAGCCAAAGGCTTCCTTGTCCGCATGCCATCTGGAGCTTGTAGCCCTGGGCGGCAATCTTGTTAAACTCGGCACAATTTTTTGTTTTGTAATTCTAGCACAATTATTTGATTTTGATACTAGCTTACACCCATGGAACAACAAACCACTTGTTAGCATTGGCGCCATCTGGTGAACTGATCACCACTTAATTGTCTCAGGTATGAGAAAGATTCTTCTGAAAAGCAATACAAATAAAAACACTTAACTAAATAACTCTAAATAACTACTGTTGTTTTCTGAAATACATCACCAAATGGTAGCCACAGGCCACTGGTTCAGGGAAGCAACGGGACACAAAAAGAGGTGAGTTGACTTTGGCATCTCAGAGGAGATGCAATGGAACCTGTGGTCATCTCTGCATTTGTCCCCATTTGATCAGCTATTATGCTGAACATAAATTTATTGTTTTTAAGGCTTTTGAACATATTGCATACAAAACTAAATAGCAGGGTATGTTAAACAGTTTTATGTTTTTAAACCTTCCCCACTAGTTTGAATTCATATGGTAACCAAAGAAAATGCACACAAATGGCTTACCCATAAACTACATCTAACATTGGTTTACAGTGCAATTCACGATAAACACTTGTAAGCGCATTGAAACGCAGTGTATATTAATGCCTCAACAGAGTGCCATGGCCCATGGCCATGCCCTTGGGTTTGGTTGTAAACTCATGCACTCTACTCGGGTTTCCTTCTTGCATAATGTTACTAAATGTAACTTTAATTTTATTAACTTTTAAAGTTAATTAAATGTTTTATACGTAAGACAAATTTATGTTTAGTAAAAATTATAACTTAAATAAGTATGGTTAGTGACATGAAGCACACCATCCTAACAACAAAGATATCTGACAAGCACACTTTCGGAGGTGTGAGCATGTTTTGTGTGGATCTATTCATACATACAAAACAGTCACCTATTTTTGGCAATATTCCGCAATGTCTGAAGCCATCCGAGGCCATCCCACATCCTGTTCCATGTCCCATCAGCGGTTTCTCGTCATACAATTCAGCGACGGAAAGTGTCAGACAACACATACAATGAAATGCTATCAGAAACAAACTAACAGTCTTTAACTGATAAGTCAAAGAAGTGAACCACAACATATCTACGCCTTAACGATAGATGATTACAGTGCGCGTGTTTATAAACAGTTGAAGATTGGATGACAGCTCGCGGTTCACTATGCGCTATGCAGTCCAATTACCACACCAAACCAAACGAGACTGTCTAATGATCGCACATGATCGAAGAGAAGCTACCCGCAATTCATGACACTGGTACGGCGGCATCATGAAGTAAAGTGTCTCAGCGTGCAAACTATTAATATTGATATTAAGTACTAGAAATTAAAGAATACGATGGCCCGAAGAGAATGTAATGTGATCCGGTGCGACATTTTAATGTTCTACTCGAAAATGAGGTTATCAGCAGACCAACACTTCCGGTCACCAACAACGATGTCATGGACAAGGCGTATTTTTATGTTCAAATTGATTTTAAGACGTGTCACATGTATAAGAAACGCCAGAAATTTTCACTTTAGTAGTATATATGGCGGAACCGGTGTATTGTTAAGTGTCTTGCCATCTGTCAAGGCTGAAGATAACCCAACAAATAACGTTCAGGTAGTTGGAATTTGAACGATAATTGGGGATCGTTTAGACTAGTCTTAGTAAACGCAAAACAAACCGGTTTGCATGTCGTCCGCAAGTTTGAGCATGTTCTGTGCCAAAACCCTGTACACTGTTTATGCCTATGCTATGGGCCTGTTAAATTTACAATTTTATGATCGATTTTAATAAATACTCAAAAACAAAGTGACAGTTTTGTCTCACACACTGTCTTTTGTACGTTCTGCCTCGCCTCGGGTCTTGTGGATCGCCTTCCCCGGACCTTGGGAATGTGTTGGTAGCCCCAACCAGTCGGGCCTTCAGGGGAGCAGTTATATAACACTTCTAAGCCATGGTCTATGTTCTTACTCACACATTGTTCATACTTTACTCGCATTTTGTAATCCAGACTTATGGACTATGCCGATCAACCATGTAGAAGTAGAAGATGCCGACTAATTCAATAAGTAATCCAATCAAGTGTGTGACCTGTTGCCTAGCAAAAGGTGCATTAAGCCATAAAAAAGTTGCTGCACATGTGGATGGAGCGTTTGGACATTCCGTTGTATACTTTGTTAAAAATGTTCCATGAACGTTTTTCTTTATGACAAAAACATTTAGACAAAATTTATAATGCAACATCTGTATGCGGAAATGTTTGATCTAGATGCAGTCTTCCCATGTTAATTATGATCTGCCATTTTCCTGTGGCCTTGGAATAATTATATATGTAGATGCATCCTGGTGTTTCATTTTTAAAATGTCTAGCAATAATATAAGCCTATATGAAGACCTTTAGAAATTGGAAAAATCTGTTTTTTTTGTGTGACATTAAACAGCTGTAGCTTGGTCTAAGTATGTGTGTTTCGGAAGAGATGCCAACAGTTGTCGATACTTTCTATCTTGCTAAATATCTGTTATACAAGATTTAAAAATAAAATAAATATATTTTTTAAATAATGATTTGTTCAAACTCTTAATAGAAAGTCATGTTTTATTTAAAATAAACTATGAAAAAAACAAATGTTCCAAATTGATTTGGGAGGTTTTTATTTAAATTTTAGCAGAGTACTACTGTTTACTGAATAAAAAAAAAATATTGCTGTAATATTTTTGACACAAGTATATTTACGGTGACATTTCAAAGAGCTTTGCCTTTGCTTTCTTTCAGTCTTCAGATTCCAGTAAATTGACGTCTGTCAACCTCATTAAAAATGCTTCCATTATGACTATTGACTCAGCGACAGCACTCCTCACACAAACTGTAACGGCTCTTCTTGAAACAGAAGACGACTATGCAGACGTAAGTTTGATGTGTCATGATATGTTTCACTTGGTCCAAACTAATATAGGTGTATTGTGCGCTGATGCTTGTTGTCCGGCTACTCTAAACATATACTGGCCAAAGTTGGGTATCAAGTACTGTCAACAAAATATTTTAAGTTTGGTTTGAAATGCCCTACCACAGGTTACATACCAGTTATGTATCTATCAAAATCACATCAGATAGCCAAGATTACTCATTTGGTTGGTTGGGTTTGCTTATCGTTTGTCAGTCTCCCCACTCGCCAGACGTCTGCTCTTGTCCACTCCTCTATGTCCTTCTCCCATTGTCTTCTAGATCTTCCTCTACTTCTGCTGCCTTCCAGTTTTCCTTCCATTATTAGTCTAGAGATTTGTACCATTTCACATGGCCGAAATAACTTAGTTTCTGTTTCTTTACAAAGTTCAATAAAGTCCCGGGTATAACACCAAGCTCATCTGTGATGGATTCGTTAGTTCTATATTCAGTCCATGAAACTCGTAATATCTTTCTATAACACTTATTTTCAAACACATTTATACATTTACCCGGGTAATAATGTTCTTATTATGAGTCCAGGTTTCACATCCATATGTAGCAGTTGGAACTATGCAGATTCAGATAATTTGTAGTTTCACATCTTTGTTCGTTGCTTTCCACAGCTTCTTCATCTCCGTCAACTGTTTACTCGCCATTGCCAACCCCCGCTTGATCTCTTTCGTCACATCTCCATCCGCTTCTATCAATGACCCCAGATATTCAAAATTTTCCACAGTGGACCCTCTGATGAGGGGACACCTGCTATGTCGGGACACTTTCGCAATGTACAGACTGTTCTATCATGTTAATGTCCCTCTGACATTAGGGGACACCTGGTGGACGTGGACAGTGGACAAGATATTTTGGTTTTCATTCCATGCTAAGGTGGACAACAAGCATGAATTTTTTTTAATGTTGGTCGAAAAATATTTTATTTACAAGATGGCGGTGGACAGGAAGCCGCTCAATGTGTTGTGGGAAAGAAACAACAATTTCCTGTCACGCGAGAATATCGTCCAAAGTCACGCGAGAGCAAGAGTTGATGTGTATATAAACCGATGTTGCATTTTTAACTGCGCAGTTACGGTTAGAGAATTTCGAAAGTTACATCATCATGACGAGTTCACCAAAGAGAAAGATTTTGAGTTTGGAACAACGAATCGATGTTTTAAAGAGGTTAGACAACGGCCAATCTTGTGGAGCTGTGGTGATTTTGTGCGGCTGTGGGAAATCGCAGATCGCACAAATTCGACAAGAACGGAAAGATCAAAACAGAATGAGCGTCGGGTGGTCGGTGCGACCTAAAATACTTGAAGTGGAGGAAGACCGTTTACGAGGACTTCAATGCGCTCATATGGCAGTGGTTCTGCACTGCCTGATCAAAGGAACTGCCCATCAATGGCAGGATGATACAGGTCGATGGTAATCAAGGGGGATCCTTGGAAAGGAATCAAGATGTCTAAGGAGAGAATCACCGTCTTGTTGGCGTGTTCGTCCACAGGCGAGAAGCTTAGGTCACTGGTCACCGAGAAGGCGGCTAACCCAAGTTGCTTCTGTGGCGTGAATAAGGCACTTCTTCCGGTCACTTATTGAGCAAACAGGAAAGCATGGATGACAAGCATTCTCTTCACCGAGTGGCTCGAGTGAATAAACGGAAAGATAAAGTTGCAGCAACGTCACATCTTGATGTTTGTGGACAACTGTGGTGCCCACCCCAACCTCAAGTTGTCAGACATCAAACTCGTGTTTCTGTCACGTCTCCAGCCTTGCGATGCTGGCATCATCGCGATGATGAAAGCTCACTACAGGAAGCAGTTAGTACGACATGTTCTAGCAGAGATGGACTCTGCCATCACTGCTACAGAACTCAGCAAGCTTGTTGATATCAGGGACACCATCGACTGGCTGTGGTTGGCATGGTGCAGTGTCTCGGCATCCACAATCATGAAGTGTTTTGCTCAGTGTGGCTCTGTAGAGTAGGTGGAGGCAGTGGGGGGGTGAACTCGACACATTGGAGCACCCTGGTGGCGACTGCGAGAGGTTGTTGGGTGATGTGTCATGGAACGACTATGTTACCATGGATGACAGGATGCTCACGGCGAACACTGTTGGGAGGCTGTGATTGTCGCCCAGGCATGAGGAGAGTCGTTGGAGGAAGACTACGGGGCGGATGACAACAAAGACAATGAACCAGAGACACTCCCTGTTATCACTGCAGCAGATCAAGGACATTGTTGGCTTCACTCTGAGTGCAAGCGATGTACCACTGGATGCAGCATCGACGGTGCAGGACTTGCTGCAGGGACAGACGGCCATTACAGATTTCTTCAAGCCACAGTGAGCTGTTGTGTCGTGATGAACACCGATGTTGACTTTTTGACATGTGGTGGACGTATTGTTTGATTTTGTATTTATTTCTTTAAATAAAATGTGTGATTTATAAAATGTTTTTGTTTCTTATTTGTAGTGCACGTACCTCACTGATTTGTTTATTTGTAGGACCCCTGTATGTGTTTTTTAGTTACAGCTGTATATTATATATCATTCACACATTTCTTAAATATCCATCTAGAGCCAAAAGATCACCACTCCAAAAAGTCTGTCCCTCCGATGAGGGGACACCTGCAATGTAGGGACACTTTTGCCTGGATACAGGAGTGTCCGCTGAAGACAGGGACTACTGTATCTACTATGACTTTTGCTTGGATACAGGAGTGTCCGCTGAAGACAGGGACTACTGTATCTACTATGACTTTTGCCTGGATACAGGAGTGTCCGCTGAAGACAGGGACTACTGTATCTACTATGACTTTTGCCTGGATACAGGAGTGTCCGCTGAAGACAGGGACTACTGTATCTACTATGACTTTTGCCTGGATACAGGAGTGTCCGCTGAAGGCAGGGGCTACTGTATCTACTATGACATTTGCCTGGATACAGGAGTGTCTGCTGAAGACAGGGACTACTGTATCTACTATGACTTTTGCCTGGATACAGGAGTGTCCACAGAAGGCAGGGACTACTGTATCTACTATGACTTTTGCCTGGATACAGGAGTGTCCGCTGAAGGCAGGGACTACTGTATCTACTATGACTTTTGCCTGGATACAGGAGTGTCCGCTGAAGACAGGGACTACTGTATCTACTATGACTTTTGCCTGGATACAGGAGTGTCCGCTGAAGGCAGGGACTACTGTATCTACTATGACTTTTGCCTGGATACAGGAGTGTCCGCTGAAGGCAGGGACTACTGTATCTACTTTGACTTTTGCCTGGATACAGGAGTGTCCGCTGAAGACAGGGACTACTGTATCTACTATGACTTTTGCCTGGATACAGGAATGTCCGCTGAAGGCAGGGACTACTGTATCTACTATGACTTTTGCTTGGATACAGGAGTGTCCGCTGAAGGCAGGGACTACTGTATCTACTATGACTTCTGATGGTCCTTGACATCCCTTCACATCCACAATCTTTGTCTACTTTACGTTTAGTTTCAGTCCTTTCATCCATGTATAGACTGAATAGGTGGGGGGACAAAATGCACCCCTGTCTCACACCTTTACTGACTGGGAACCAATCTGTGGTACCACACTCTAATCTCACTGCAGACTGCTGTCCAACATATAAATTTTGGATAAGTGATGTAATTTTTGGTCAAATCCCATGTTTATCAAGGTTTTCCAGAGTTGTTGATGAATAGCATTATCTAAAGCTTTTGAATAATCTATGAAACAGATCCTAAGGTCGTGGTTGATTTCTTTGCATTTTTGAATTAACATCTTCAGGTTGAAAATGTGATCTCTTGTTCCTCGTCCAGTCCGGAAACCAGCTTGTGTTCTGTTGACTTCACATTCTAATTTTGTTGTGATTCTCTTCATTATGACTTTTAGCATAATTTTGTTCGCATGGCTGATGAGGGATATCCTGTGGTTTGAGCATTCTTGTATGTCACCTTTTTTCGGTATTGGTGTAAGGATGGCTCGTTTCCAGTCCATGGGCCATGTTCCACTTTTCCATATTTTCTTGCAGCCTGTGTGATAGATATCCACGCCTGCTTCGCCACTTGCTCTTATTAGCTCTGCAGTGATGTCATCAGTGCCAGGTGATTTTTCGTCTTTTAGACTTTTTATTGCCCACTCCATCTCTGAACGCAAAGGCTCAAGTTCATCTTCTGGTTCTGTCCTCTCTCTGCCTTCATCCATGTCTACCTCTTCTGTTTCTTCTTTCTTAAACATGCTTTCACAATATTGCTTCCATCTTTCAAGTATGTCATCGCTTTCTGCCAGAGTCATTCCCATTTCTTCTTTGATAACGCCTAGTCTAGGTTTGAACGACTGTGTCATAGACTTTATTTCCTCGAGCAAACTGCGAGTATCATTCCTTCTCATACATAGTTCTATCTTTTCACATTTCTTCTCTAGATATTTCTTCTAGTCTTCTTTACACATTCATTTAACCATCTTGCACATCTCTCCGTATTTCTCATAATAATTGTCACTCATTTCTTTGATCTTCTTTAATTCTTTTCTTTCTTCAATCATCTGCAGTGTGTCTTTGCTTATCCGTGGTTGTTTCTGCCGCCTCTTTTTAGTGATATGTTTGTCAGCTGATTACATTATGATGTTCCTAATTTCTACAGCCAACTCCTCCGGTTCCTTCTCGTCAGCCACTGTCTCTAATACTTCGAAACGGTTCATAACCTCTACCCGGTATCCTTCTGTGATACCACTGACGTCATACCTCACTATCTCTTTCCCTCTCTTCATCTTTCTTTATTTTATCGCAATCTTGGTGCTTAGCAATTCACGGTCAGAGACACAATCAGCTCCCGGTAATATATTTGCGTTAAACACAGATGTCCTTCATCATTTTGGTATTAGTATAAAGTCGATTTGATTTCTGTTCCGATATTGGTGTTGTCCAAGTGTACAGTCTTCTTTGATGTTGTATGAAGAAAATATTAGTGATCATCAGTTCATTCTCTATGATAAACTCAACAAGTCAATCTCCTCTCCCATTTCTCTCGTCTAGTCCATATTTCCCGATATTTCCACTCTCTTCATTTTGACAACTGCCAACTTTTGCATTGAAATCGTCCATCAGCACTACCATGTTTCTCTTGTTTACTTTGTCGACTGTTCGTTGCAATGTATCATAAAACGTTTTTATTACGTCATCATCTGCAGTACTTGTTGGTGCATAAATTTGAATACATGTTATATTTGTGGGTTTTGTTCGTATTCGTATGGTAATAATTCTGTCGTTGCCTGGATTGTATCCTAATAGTGCATTTTCAGTTTTCTTTGACAGAAAGAACGCAACACCACTCATCCCTGGTTTAGTTGCTCCCGAGTATACAAACTTTCCTCCTGAATCCTGGCGAAAATGTCCTTATCCGGCCAACCTGTGTTCCGCAGTTCCTAATATATCTACCCCATATTTTTCTGCTTCTGATGTTACCATTTGTAGTGTCCCATGACTCATTTTTCTGATGTTCCATGTCGCCACACGGATTTTTCCTTTTAGCTTTTTGCTGCTGGTTTTACCCCATTTAGATTTTCTTATTTCAAAATTAGTGCTGTTGTCAGATTTGTCTAAACACTCATCTGCATAGTTCTAAGGTATAAGTAGTAACATTGTCACACTATTTTTACTACAATTTATTTAAGGTTTCCTCTATTGCAGGTCTGTAACTAATGGATTCTTCTCATTTGTAAAATACCATGTAAATACATAAAAAATTAAATGTAAAAATGGCAGACACTGCCAGTAGTAATAGTATTTGAAAACTAACTGTGAATATGATTTCATTTATATTGTTGAAATATATTGTGTATTGGCCCAGGAGCAGCGATCTCCTTGTAGCATCAGTGTTTATTTACCAGGCGATGAATCGACTGGCAGCTCTGATGGAGTTGAACCTTCAAGTACTTGGTATCCCTGACAAATGTGATGCAGTGTGGGACCAAATACTGAATGTACGCATGCAGCTCAATGAGATCAAGGTACAGAAACAGGTGAATAAAGTCTCTTTAATAATTACGTCAGACATTTATAGTTTTATGTTATATCTAGGTTAACGCAAAAGTAGAGGATAAAGTAAAAACAACGTAAAACCTTGCAGATATTTAATTTGTTTTCTTTTTTACTTGTTCTCTGTTATTAAGTTTTCACAGCAGGGTGATTTGGAAAGCAAGTATTTTTAAGCTTTTACAAGTAGCAGTTGATTCAATATGCTGACCCATCTTTATTTCTTTTAATAAATGTTTTGAATATATTCTGATGGAAGAGCAATTAGCAGTGAATATGATATCTTTAAATAACTTTTATTTCAGAACCTAGAAATGCTCTTTTCTTGTGCTGAGAAAGTTCTCTTAGCGGCAGCTGAGACAGCCTATCTCTCAGGTATGTATATCATGGTATAATAGTGCCTCAGGGACACCAACTATATTGGAAACAATGTATAAAAATGTAAGCTACCGAGGTAACGACACAAATATGTATTCACTTTTTTAATTAATGTTCTTGATACAAAAAAGCTAAATAGTGTTGGTAATATATTTAGAAGTGACATTCAAAATGATTGCGATTTGCCGTCAGTGCCAACTTAACATTGTGATCCCAAATTTCTTTTAGATACCAATAATAATTAAGAATCATAAACATTGTTTTTAAATGTGTTATTACTTTATAATAATGTCATAATGATGATATATTTTAAAAGTGCATATAAAAAAATTGTATAGAGAATGTGTCACTACTACATTGTTTTCTGTGGTATAAGCTTGCTTTAGTTTTTCTTTTGTGTTTGTTGACCTGTGAAGTACTGAATGTTTGTTTGTGGTTATGAATGGAAGCAAGGACACATGCATACAAACACCCTCATTCAGATACACATAGGCACAAACATACAGCATGGGTCTACATACACACGTACACTTGCACACAGGGATATCAAGCGAGACCAAGAGAAATAGCATGCAAGGGGATGAGAAACAAACTTCTCACAGCTTACAAAAGAGACCTTGCACAACAGATCTTCATTCCTTTCCGTGTGGATTTTGTTACTGAATTACTTTATTATAATTTCACATACATTAATACCTGGTAGTTCTTTCTTACTCTAATTAGCATACACCCCCATTTTAGCAGCATCTGACACTGTGATAGCGATCTTCAATACATACCTTGGGTACAGGTCAAAATGGTGACATCCAAAATGACAACAACCAAAATGGCGACAGATCCAATAAATATTTTTAGTATGGATCATTATGTATGAATATTATTAATTTACCAGCCAGACCTGGGTTCAATTCTTAATTGAATTGGAATTGAATCCCACAAAGATGAATTGATCAAAGCGGAAAATACATTTACAGTGTTTTTCTATATAAATTGACACGCATAGACTACAACATATGTTAAACTAACATTTTTGGATGTGCCTTTTTGCTCAAAGACCAAAATAAAACAACCAACTACCAGTTCTAGTTGTTTCCAGTGCTCGGCAACGTTCTATTAACTGACTAGTTTGTATTATTGTTGTTACAATGTAATTGTCTTATTAGGTCTCATTCAACTAGTCAGCCTTTTTTAGAACATTATCACCAAACCGACCTTTATATGCTGGCACTGAGGGTGGTCACTGCTTGTCCCAAATTGAGACATTTATATATGCACACAATAATTTGTCACCAGCCAAAACATGACCAACAAAAGATGACCTCATAACAAGCCACCTACCAGACCTAGACACTAACAGTGAGAGCATTTGGACTGAAACCCAGATAACAGGAATGAAACCAATAATCATGTGTACCCTCTATCGTCCCCCAAATGACTCTCATGGAACTCAAATCGAAGAACTAGACCTAGCCCTTTCTAAATTAGGTAACAAGATCAACACACATAATGTCATCATTACTGGCGATTTCAACCTCCCTAACATCAATTGGGAAATTCACCAAGTCACAACTAACAATGGATACAGTACAGCTGCTGCCAATAAATTACTCTCTCTTACAGAGGAACATGGTCTGATCCAACATGTCAAGGAACCCACGCACAGACAGGGAAATGCCAACAATATTTTAGATCTTGTCTTCACCAATAGACCTGGGTTAATAAAGAAGATAAATGTAGTAGACGGAATAGCAGACCATAGCACAGTCATTATTGATGTAAACATTTCGCCCAAACGCAAACATCGTCCAAAACGTAAAGTCTTCATTAGAAATAAAGCCGACAATATTAACATCCAGAAATCTCTTGAAAACTTTACACATGAATACTTCTCTCAAAACCAAAACATGACTGTCAATGACAAGTGGAATCTTGTTTCCACGAAAATCATCAACATTATGAACCAATATGTACCGCACCGACTTACTACTTCAAGACACAATCTTCCCTGGTTCAATAAAGATTTAAAGAAAATGTGCAAAATAAAGAAACAGCTATATAACAAAGCAAAAAGAACTAGAAATCCAGAAGACTGGAAAGAATTCTGTGACATCAGGAGAA
This sequence comes from Paraescarpia echinospica, assembly GCA_020002185.1. NCBI lineage: Eukaryota > Metazoa > Annelida > Polychaeta > Sabellida > Siboglinidae > Paraescarpia > Paraescarpia echinospica. The sequence continues at coordinate 60,123,561 of CM034536.1, forward strand.
ACATGCATAAACACCTTCGTTCTGCTAGACTATCCTACATAAGTCAATTCCTGACAACAACAATAACAGAGAAACCTAAATCATTTTGGAGCTTCATTTCTAAACTTAGACAGGATAACCAGGGTATTGGGGACCTTAACATTGCTGGTAACATCATTAGCGACGACAAACATAAAGCAGAAGCCTTAAACAATCAGTTCCAAAGTGTCTTCACACACGAAGGAAATTCCACCCTACCAGATATGGCCAGAAGTCCACATGGAGAAATCCCCAAACTAACAATTACACTTAAAGGAGTACTTGATCAACTTTCCAAAATTAACATTTCTAAATCGCAAGGACCAGATGGCATTCCACCATGGTTCTTAAACAGATATGCCTCTCATCTAGCACCAGTAATACATGACATTTTCCAATCATCTGTTGACTCTGGACAAGTCCCCAATACCTGGAAAGAAGCCAATGTAACAGCAATTTTTAAGAAAGGAAGTAGAGCAGAAACATCTAACTACAGACCAATATCCTTAACACCTGTGGTTTCTAAACTTCTTGAACACATCATACATAGTCACATTATGAAACATCTTGAACAGCACCACATTCTAACTGACCACCAACATGGCTTCCGTGCCAAAAGATCAACTGAAACACAATTAATTCAAACAATCCATGACATAAGCAAATCACTTGATGAGAAGAAATCTGTAGACATGGCCATCCTTGACTTCACCAAAGCATTCGATAAAGTTCCACATAAAAGATTAATCCACAAACTCAAACACTATGGCATCACAGGCCCAATATCATCATGGATAAATAGCTTCCTTACAGGAAGAACTCAACAGGTCGTTATAAATGGATCTAAGTCAACATCAACTCAAGTCATTTCTGGGGTACCACAGGGCACAGTACTGGGGCCCCTACTTTTCCTACTTTACATAAATGACCTGCCAGACAATCTTTCCTCAACTGTTCGCCTTTTTGCAGACGACTGCCTGTTATATTCACCGATTAAAACTGACCAAGACACATCTGTCCTCCAAAACGATCTGCTCAAACTTGAGAAATGGCAACACACGTGGCTTATGAAATTCAACCCCACTAAATGTTATACAATGACAATAGCCTCAAGAAAACCGACACCAAATCTCTACACATTCTGCGGACAACAACTTAAATCTGTTGAATCACACTGTTATCTTGGCATACATATATCAAATACATTAAATTGGACAATACAAAGCAACTCGGTCACAAAAAAAGCACAACAGACATTGGGAATGATTAGAAGAAATTTAAATAAATGCCCAACCCAAATCAAGTCCATAGCCTACACAACCCTTGTCCGCCCCATACTTGAATATGCGTCAGCATCATGGGATCCACATTGCCTAAGAAATATCAAACTCATAGAAAGAACCCAGAGACAAGCCGCCAGATTTTGTAAGAACAACTATTCTAGAGAGCCTGGAACGGTAACACAACTCCTTAAAGATCTCCAGTGGGACACCCTCCAATCACGAAGAAAAACCCAAAGACTTAGCATATTATATAAAATGGAACATAACCTCATAGATATCCCACTAGATCAATACACCAAACGCAACACCAGATGCTCACGTAAACATAATAAACAGTTAGTACAAATCAGGCACTCGACAAACATATTTGGAAACAGCTTTTTCCCAGTCACAATAAAAGAGTGGAATTCTCTACCTCCAAGCATTGTATCAAGTACGTCACTGAATTCATTCCAGATTAGCCTAGCCCAACATGTAAAAAATTAATCCATAAGAGCCACCATGCGCACTGGCGTGATGTGTCCATAGGACATTTTGCCAGTCAAAATACAGATACAGATACATGGGCTGCAATTCTGTCTAGCAGTTCTCTGCTGTCTCAGTCCCTATGTACCCCAGTTCTAGTAGCAGCATAGAACAGAGCTGCTGAGTGCTAATTGACCACCAGAGACCAAAATTACTGTTTGCTGAGGGTAATTAGCATTGCCAATGTCTAGAATTCAGCATCCCCTTTGTTCTTTAGCCATGCTGTACTGGTGTGCACTGGTTGTCTGACTTGAGTCTATGCAACCCTTCAAAACACTCAGATAGCAGTGTTTGGCACAAGGCCTGCTTAGCACTGTCTCTTCTTAGAATAAAGCAGGCATTTTGTTATGGACTTCCTGGCTTATGCACAACTTAAAGGGCTACAGTTGGCTAATGTTGCAAATTTGAATTAGAATTGAATTGGAATTGAATAAAAACTGTATTGAATTGAATTTTAATTAATCCTTTTTGTGAGTACATTGAATTGGAACTGAACTGGAATTGATCCTTGGTAGATACATATGAATTGGAATTGATAAAAGGGAATTGAACCCAGGTCTGATACCAGCATAATAAACTTTATTATTCTTGTATCACTTATATCACCTGCCTATGGGGCAAAGCGTTGCACAGCAGTATATCGTCACATCGATCTCGGCCCATGTCGATCTCGCACGATTATAGGTTTTGACCTATAAAGTTGGATTATAATAAAATAATTGGAGAGACTCAGAGAGACATCACTCATGTTTGAGACTCTGCCGTCGGGCCGCCGTTTTAGGTGCCCCTCGTACAAAACAAACCGTAAGAAACTATCTGTTATTCCTGTTGCAATCAGTCTTTTTAATGATGTGAAATGAATGTAGTGTGAGTGTGTTCTATATATTTAGTGGTTACAGTGTGAAGAAATGCACTCCGTGTGTTCATGTCATAAATTATTCTTTTGTGACCACGATGAAGTGAGCCAGTAATACGGTGTTACCTATGTTATATTTTAATATTTATATATATATTTGTATACACTGTGCCCGTCCAAACGACACTGTAATTGCCCTTAAAGGGATGAATAAAGTTGTATTGATTGATTAATTGATTGAAACCTGTTTAAATGTGAAAATAATCAAAATTTAGTTACTGCATATTGTCTCTGGTATGAATGTGTAGATTAGATGTAGAGAACGGCATTAGGCCCTAGTAATCGACGCTCTTGCATTGTTTCATTGAGCAGACAGATCCTTTCATGCAGTGTAACTTTGATTTGTGTAGCCATAGTAATATTTGCTTGCTGCTTTAGCATTGTTTCATTGAGCAGTTACGTTTGTGTAGTGTTGTTTGTTTAGGATTTGTGTGTAGTAAGAATGTATGAAGTCGGTAGAGGCATTACTATATATATATATATATTATATATGTACACACGCTGAATGTCATCATCACCATTGTACAGATCGATATACACATCTTCTATCCCCTGTTCTTGAAGGGAGGCCAGTATTGCTTGAGTTTGCACTGAGTTGAAAGCCTTCTCGTAGTCGACGAAAACGATGCAGAGCAGGATATTATATTCTCGGCACTTCTCTTTCAATTGGTTAACGATATGTATGTGGTCTGTCGTTGAGTACCTGCTTCTGAATCCTGCTTGCTCTCGTGATTGGTTTTCATCGAATGTCTTCTCTAGCCTATTCGTTAATATCTTTGTGAGTAATTTGTAGATGTTTGATAACAGACATATCGGTCTGTAGTTCTTTAAATCTTTCTTATTTCCCTTTGTGAAGATTATCACTGTCTTTGCGTTCTTCCATGCGGTGGGTATTCATCTTTCTGATAAGCATTTAGTATGGTGTTATCTCTTTCGGGTCGGTGTGAATTATTGTACTCTTATCTGTTCACTGTCTTATAGCTTGGTGTAGAATTCCTCTATTCGTTCCATGATCATATCTTAATCTTGTATTTCTCTTCTCTGCTTGTCTAAATGTGTAATCAGTCTGTCTCGGCCTAGTGCCTGTGTTCTTCTGGCTTTCCTCAGGCTCTTTGATGACATAATCGTTTCTCGTATGATCTCTTGTTTGTACTTCCTGGTGTCCTCCTTCGCTTTCTTTTTGATGGTCTTGCAAATTTCTGCGTACTCTATTTGTTTTTTAAGGTCGCCATTATCCACCATTTCTCGTCATTTCTTCATTAGTGATCGTTTCGGTGACGATATTTGTGTGGTATCTCTACTTGGTGGTCTCTTGTTTATCAACTTCTTCCTTTTAGCCTTGACGTCCAGTTTGATGTTGCTCATTACCATTCTGTGGTCACTTCCGATGTTGATGTGGTTGATGACAGTTACATCAGTGACCATGTCTGGCTTGTTTGTCAGGATGTAGTCAGTTTCGTTCTTCGTTTCTCCATTTGGGCTTTTCCAAGTCCATCTCCTCCCTGCTTTCTTCTGGAACATGGTATTCATGATTTTGCACTTTCTTGATGTTGCCCTTTCTACCAAGGTGTTGCCTCTTGTTTCTCACACCTTGGCCAAATTTGCCTGTTGCTGTTTCCTAAATATTTGTTCATTTCCCAACTTGGGCACTAAAGTCTCTCATCACTATTGTGTAGTGGGTTGGCTTTTCTAAAGTAACCCACTGAATGTAATGATATGTACATATGTTTAATTGACAACTTGTATATATGCATGTTAAGTCAATGTATGTTTGTCATCCATTTTATTGTACGGCGAGAAGTGTTGACCCATCTGAGTTCCCTATACATTGTTCTCATCCATCTGTTCACAACAGGAACATCGCATTTAAATTATACTTTGTTTAAATTGTACACATATAATATCTGGCATAAACATGTTTAGTAGTTTTATAGTTACACAAAGTAATTGTACTTAAATCTTGCCCAATGTTCCAGACCTATTAGTATTATGTCATTATTATGTAAATGATCTACAAACTGAGTACACCAAACCACACTTGATTACCATTTGGATATGTACCCCCGTCAACATACCACTCCATATAACATCGCTGTCAGGCCGGGTGAAGGGATTGACCAAATAGTAATCAACTGTACTGACAATAAAATCACAACAGACTGAAAACATCTACTAAATGTTTTGGCTAGTCATCGCCGTTTTGGTGTGTCATCATTTTGGTTGTCGCCATTTGGTCTGTCGCCATTTTTGATCTGTTGCTGTTTTGATCTGTCACCATTTTGACCTGTATCCTATACTTTGATATCACTGTAATTTAATTTCTACCAATGTCGCACTAGATTAAAAACTCGGTGATGAAAAATATTGTAAGGTCTACCTAAATTATCAGACTTTACAGTGTTTAGGTATCCTGTTGCTCATATCATATGTGAGATGCATAAATTGCTTGCTAGTCATGTCTGCTGAGATGGCTGTACTCGGAAACCCCAGAAAATTGGGGTACACTCCTCTATGCTTACTAGAACGCAAAAAATTTACGTATTTTTGAGTCTGAAATATTTGTTAAGCATATTGTACTCTGATTAGAATGAATACAGTATGTTTTATTAATAACCACACCTTTGTGTCTTCCTAGGAGCGAGTTATGCTGGCGTGGCAGCGAGTGAGAGACTTCATTCGGCCAAGTGTGAGCTGGAGCGGGCAAGGAGGACATCGACAGAGGCAGAGCAGGAGCTAAATGTGATGGAAGTGAGGTCAATACAGGCGATCAGTTCACAGGCCAAGGACAATGGTGATGTCAAACAGAGGATGCAGCAACAGGACTCTCGTTATGATTGCGATGATAATGATGATGATAAGAACATATGACGTGTAGATATTCCATGATTTTAGAAGTTATCATACATATGTTCAGTACAAGTACTGGAATACATTACAAGTGTAAACATGGATGATGGCTGGACTCATTACATGACCAGGTGCCAGTAGGGCGTACACAGTGTCATCTCTCTATTAAAGTCAAGATCGCGAATGTAAAATGAGGTTCGACTGCATTGTGAAGCACACGAGACCTGGGTTATTGCCAGCAATACAGTCATTCAAGGCTATTCCAGAATTAGAGGTTTACTATTTATGTGTGAATATGACCAGCGAACATTGATGCATTGTTATAAAACTGGGTAGCCAGCTATGGAGCATTTTTTATATATATTTTTAATGTGCCATATTCTCAAATGTGTACATTATTTATCATCCAACTATAATTGAGCTAGCATATATATGTGGGCATGTTAACATATTCCTCCTGGATGGTTTACAAAAGGTGTGCCAAACTCTCAGAGGTTCATCAGGGGTACCACTTTTTCAAAATTCTCTTTGGGCTTTTATTGGTTGTGTTCACAACAAACTTTGGGCAGTTGTTTGCGTTGTTATGCCAGTTTTCTGTGATCATTCTGAGCTACATAAACTGTCCATCAATTGGTTGGGGACATTTTATATAACTTCCAACAATCATTGAAAATACAGTACACCTGCACCACATTGTGAGAAACGTTTGAAATTGTGATGCATGGTTGTTAAATGTCAGGTAGGAATACCAGTACTTCAGGAAACCATTTTCTGCATCTATGTACATGTATCGTCATCTGCAGGATATGCATTTTTGCTAGTAAATATAACTCAGTTTGTTTCAAACTCAAACATACGTAGCTACAGTTTTCATTGATTTGTATGTTTCTGTTATGAAAATATTCACCAATGGTGATTATCCACTGAATCCAAATGAACTGACCTTGTAACTTTAGTAATTGATTGCTTATCTGTTGTTGGAAATTAACTGAAGACATCATACTTTTAGATTATTTCAAATAAGAAAATGACAGATATTCACCTACAGTATGGTGGACAACCATTCAATAAATACAGTGACTACTTGGATAATATATATTTTGCACATGAGTTTGCTTCTATTGATGGGTACCTTTTATATATAACACTGAAGATGTACATAAACGCACATACAAAAACATGTTATCAGTGATATTATATTTATTTCATAACAAATGCAAAATGCATGAACACAGAGGAAAGTAGTTTCCAACATACATTTCTAACCACTTTTCGTATCAAATAAAAGAAAGAGTTGTATCAACTCTGTGTGTATGAATTCATACGAATTATTTGTTTGGTTTGGTCAATAACTATTGCAAATGACAGTCAGAGGTTGGACTAGACAGAAGAGAATGCCAAGAGCTAGCTTCAGTTGTTTTACTAGGGAGAGCACCCAAACCAAAATGTGAGTTTAAGAAATAGATGATTTTTATCTACATAAAACATTGATGCACGTTGTTTGTACAGACATAAAGACACTCGTGATGGACTTGGTTTGATTACACTGATTCGACATACTGGTATTTCATTTTTGATTCATCTGCAATTGATACCATAAAATATGAATTCAAAATATACGTGCACACACATGCGAAGGCCATGCCGATTGTCATTTGTGACTGTGCCATTTGTAATAGATTCCAATATTTACTCTTTAGACACAATTATTAATACTGAAAACATGCCTTTGTTTACAAAACTCCACTTCAACTATTACACAATCCCAATAAAAACAACTGTACAGGATTAAGCAAATTGTCATTTTGGGAAACATTATGTAGACATAACCCTGCACTCAGCGAGAGAGAAGGCCGCTGTCTGGTGCTGTCTCCATTATTAGTTTCTGAACATCGCGGAATTTTGGATGAGCTGCATCTTTCAACAGTTGTAGTAGCACACTCTCACTGGTAGTCAGAAACGCTCCAGCATCTCGCATTCTCTGGAGGGCGAACATTCTGTGGAACACAAAGTAGCGGAATTACTATAACATTCAGACTTAACTGGTAAAACTTAAAAACGTCAATATTATTTTACGGATGTTGTAAGGAATAAAACTAATACAATTGGTTTTCCTACAAATGTATTAGTTTCTTATAAAAATGTACACCACAACATCTCAACTGTTGTCTGTTAAAGTAATAATTAAATTTATATAATAACATTTGAAGACTGGTCCGAGGATCTCTTGCACAGATTGAGACAGTATTAAGTAAATTGGTTTGAACTGGTAAAATATTCACCTGTCCACCATGTTGCGTGAAGACACGGCGTCCACTACCACGTGGACATCGTAGTCTTTCTCAAGAAGGTCCAACACTGTCTGCTGGACACATGCATGGGCCTCAATCCCACACAGCAGGATACTCTTGGTGGCTGCAGAGGGTATGACACACGATTAGTGACAATGACACAAACACATTTATGAATTCCTCCAAAAGAATGGCAATAAATTCACTCACAAACAACAAAACTCCTGCTTTCAAAAACATAATATTATGGATTATTAATTATACTAGTAACAGTTATACATTGTAAACCATATTACTATTTACTTAATTGCCAACAAAACAAAAATACATTCTCTTGTTCATCAAATCAAGATTAAGGAATGAAAAGGTAAACATTGTACAGAAATGATATGATGGAGAATAATGTACAATCATTTTACTGTGATGTCTTCTCAGATTTCACACATTTTTAAGGGTAACCAAAACGGTAAACATTTATATATGGTGCATGTAGAAATAGTATTACCTGCCAGTTTCTTCATGTGTTCCTCTACTTGTGGAGTTAACATTGAGAAGGTGGTCTTGGGAAACACTGGACACTGACTGACGTCCAACTCAGACACCGTCGGACCAAGGCCTGCAAAATGTTGTATGTTACTGTAATAATTGTATAACAAGTGTCTGAGGGTAAAAGTGGCATATCCATTTTTGGGGCATCTCATAACTATTCCCATTTGGTAAATTTTCATAATTTCACATGGGTAAATTGGTTTCAATCATGCAAATAAAAAATGACGTGTTTACAGGCAAGTAGCGAGTTTGAGTTTTTAGGGTTCATTTGTCGACCTGCAATGGCAGGCTCTCCAAAAACCTCCAACTGCAGTTTTTACTATACCCAACTTGACACTCGAGTCCAATTGCATCCATCCTTAATTGATACATCCAACTGCACCCATTTGAGGCTACAAAAAATCTACAAATTTGCCCCCGGGCCGCCCCACATTGAGGCTCCCGAAAATCCTCCAGCTGCAGTTGAAACCTTGATCCAACCGCATATCATCCTTTGATGCTCCAAACTAATCGTTTTTACCCATGAAACTCTTTTCCCTCGAGCACTATAGCAGTAGCCTGGGTAGGCCTTGCTTAGCCTTAGTTACAAACCATGATCCAACACTGGCATCAGATTTTATAATGAATTTTTGTAATTTACTATTCAAGACAATACCGTTGAATACGGTTTGTGCTAATCTTATTGTTTTTTTGAAAAGTGGCAGTGTTAGACTGATATTTTTGCACAGAACCGACACACGTTTAAAATAACTATAAAAAGAGGCAGCCGCCAAAAAGGTAGGTTACGGGTCAAGAAATATATGGCCTTAGCGAACGATAAAGTAGTGAAAGGGAAACCTTTTGGATATTGTTCAGTGACTACAACAGGAACGTCAAGGATATCGGCCGTTTTCAGCAATCTTTGTGCCACTTCAACTACTTCGGGAAAATATGAGATAGTTGTGCGAAACTTTTCCTGCATGTCACACATGAAAAGCGCCGAACTTCGCTCCGCAATCTTCCCTAGACTCTTCGCTTTCGTCATTGCTGATGGTAGGATGATACCCGACGGTGACATGTCAATGTTTACATGTGGTTCAAGGACGCCGAATATACGCCAGTAGATGGCAGCACTTGTTATTAGACCTGCTCGCAGCGCGGCGCCACTGTTGCAAATTGTCTATGTCTATATAATAATTGGCAAAAACCATAAGGTCATTACGCCAATATAGGACGGGGGGAGGGGGGGCATATGCCATAGCACTACAGGGAATTTTTGAGTCGTCTGCCCAGCCTAGATTTAAAAGTATCCACCGTGGCTGCAGACACAACTGTTTCGGTTAGTCCGTTCCAGTTCTTTACTGTTCTATTAAAAAACCTGTTAGCATAAACCTGAGTCCTTGCCGGCACCTGAATAAATCGTTCACTGTGGCCACGAGTGTTGTTGATTGAGTGAACAAGGTGACTTGGCAAAGGAAAAGCTATTTCTCCGTGTAGAGATTTATAGAACATTGCTAGGCGGCTGACCTCTCTGCGGCGTTCTAGGGACTCCCACTTGAGTGTTTTCATCAGTAATGTTACGCTGCTTTCCCGACTGTTGTTACCCATTACAAATCTCGCTGCTCGTCGCTGTATTTTCTCAAGTTCGTTAATATTTTTTTTGGTGTATGGATCCCACGCAGCGCTCGCGTATTCGAGGTTAAGACGGACTAGTGTAAAGTAAGCCGATTGCTTAGTTTTCTCTGAGCATTTATACAGATTTCTCTTGATAAAACCTAATACGTGATTAGATTTGGCAGATAGGTGGGATATGTGAATGTTCCATCTGAGGTCATCAGAGAACTCCACACCTAGGTACGGGTGGTGGTGTACAATTCCCAGGTTGTCTCCATTGATGGTATACTGGAACTGGTGGACAGTTCTCTTCTTGGTGATATGCATAACTGAGCATTTATTTATATTAAAATGCATCTGCCAGGTTGCAGACCATGCAGTCCACCAGCCTCTGCAAGTCGGACTGGAGGGCTTCTGCGTCATTACTGTTATTGTGACACACTGCAATTGTGCTACGTAGTATCATGACGCTATGCCTATTACGTTCTATCATGATTGTCGTTTTATTAACCAATGACGTTCCTCCTTTTATTCGGATTTGAATAAAGATGTCGAATTCATACAAAGCGTGCTTGTGACATGGTGTCAGAAATATAAACAACTACGCCTACTCAAGTAAGTTGTACTTTTGCGCACAAATGCCGCACTAGTCTATAACTATGGAATCGCTACGAAGGCCCGATACTATGCGTTTTGACGCGGCCAATCTAGCGGTAACTTGGCGAAGATGGAAAGCAAATTTCAATGTGTACCGACAAGCTGCGGAACTGAGCGATAAAGCAGCCGTTACGCAAGTCGCAATTCTACTGCACAGCATGGGGTTCGACGCGGTTGAAATTCATGAAACGTTCACGTATGGTACAGATGAAGACAAAACTGACATTGAAGTTGTGCTACGAAAATTCGACGACTATTGCATTCCACGCGAGAATAGCGTCTACGAGCGATACAAATTCTGGAGCAGAGACCAGAAAGAGGGCGAGAGCATTGATCAGTGGGTCACTGATTTGCGCACTCGTGCGTCGACTTGCAATTTTGGAGATCAACAGGAGCTGTTGCTTAGAGACAAAATGGTGTTCGGCGTGCGTGACGAACGCATAAAAGAACGATTACTCAGGGAAACTGACCTAACTCTTGGTAAGGCACTGTCCATATGCAGAGCTTCCGAAGTTAGCAAGGCACAGTTACAAACGATGTCAACGAGTGGCAACCCTGAAACAAGCACTGAAGTTCACGTCATCAAACGCCGACAAGCTGACAAATATAAAGCTAAAGAGAGCACCAAACTGATACGCGATTGCAAGTACTGTGGGCGAACGCACGAAGCAAAGAAATGTCCCGCGTTTGGAAAAGTCTGCAGTCAATGCCAGCGACGCAACCATTTCGCAGCGGTTTGCAAGTCAAAAATGGTGCGAGCAATAGACTGCGATGTTCGTGACGTCGAAAACGAACTGTTCATTGGTTCGTTGTTCATTGGTGACATTCAAGACAAGTGGCAGGCAGACGTATCATTTAATGATACACGCATTCGTTTCAAGCTTGACACCGGTGCTCAGGCAAACGTGCTGCCATATCATGTGTACTCAAAGTTTGCGAGCAGCGTGCCAATGAAACCGACAAGCTGTGTTCTAACGGCATTTGGAAACTCCAAGGTACTGCCTATGGGTACAGTCGTGCTAACCCACACGAGCGGTGATGAACGACATGCGGTTTCATTCTACATCGTCGACGATATCAAGTCAGCAATACTTGGACACGACGCATGCGAACGCTTGAAGCTGGTGTCCCGCCACAACATCGATGAAGTGAAGACGAATGAGAAGGGCAAGCTCACCAAAGAAGATCTGCTAAGCGAATACCCAGCAGTGTTCAACGGCACAGGCATGTTTGCCAAAGAATATCACATCGAGACATCGAGTGAAGTCAGGCCGTGCATCCAGCCGCAACGCAGAATCCCATACACACGTCACGATAAACTGAAACAGACACTTGATGACTTGAAGCAGAGAGAAATTGTCGATGACGTCGATCGTCCTACGGATTGGGTCAGCAACCTCGTTATAACGGAGAAGAAGAACGGGTCGATGCGTGTGTGCTTAGATCCGAAGCCTCTCAATACAGCCATCAAGAGAGAGCATTATGAAATGCCAACAGTCGCTGACGTCCAGGCCAAACTGGCTGGGAAGAAGATATTCACTGTGCTTGACCTCAAGGATGGGTTTTGGCAAGTGCGTTTGAGTGACGAATCATCATATCTCACAGCGTTCAACACACCGTGGGGTAGAATGCGCTTCCTAAGAATGCCGTTTGGCATATGCTCAGCCAGCGAAGTCATGCAGAAGCGGAACATGGAGACGTTTGGTGACATCCACAATGTGCATATTATCGGCGATGACATGATTATCGCAGCTGTCGACAACGAAGAGCACGACGCGATCATCCGACTGGTAATGGAACATGCGCAGGCAAGTCACGTGACATTCAACAAATCGAAGATACAATACAAGGTCAACCAGGTGAAGTACATGGGTCACATCCAGACGCCAGATGGTTTCAAACCTGACATCGACAAAGTGAAAGCCATATTTGAGATGCCTCGACCTGAAGACAAGACTTCACTGAGACGGTTCCTTGGAATGGTGAAATTCCTGTCGCAATTCATCCGGAACGAGTCTGACATTACAGCGCCACTCCGATCGTTATTGGCAACGGACGTCGAGTGGGCGTGGCATCCGGAACATGACGCAGCCATCGAGAGACTCAAAACAATATTGACCAGTGAACCAGTGCTGCGATATTATGATATCACGAAGCCCGTCAAAATACAGAGTGACGCATCGCAACGAGGCCTTGGCGCTGCATTGATCCAAGAGCGGCAGCCAGTGGCATACTCATCACGGGCAATGACATCCGCTGAGTGCAACTACGCTCAGATTGAGAAAGAACTCTTGAGTATAATCTACGCGTGCGAAAAATATCACCAATACATCTACGGAAAGGTGGTGGAGGTCGAGACAGATCATCGACCTCTGGAAGCAATTCTGAAGAAGCCGATCGCACGGGCATCACCTCGCATCCAGCGTATGATGATACGCCTGCAACGATACGAAATCAATGTGAAGTACGTGCCGGGTCGTCTCATGTACCTCGCTGACACGCTGTCGCGAGCGTACAATCCTAAACAGGAAGAAACGAACGATCTACATGCCGACATGGAAGTCATGGTGCATACACTGGTGGAAAACAACCCGATGAGTGCTGTACGAAGAGAGCAGATACAGACAGCGACCGCAGCCGATGAGACGATGTCGATCCTGAGACAACAGATCAGGCATGGCTGGCCTGAGTAGTGCCAGCATCTCTGAGACAACAAATGTTGAAAGTCATCCACGAAAGTCATCTCGGTGCTGAGAAGTGCAAGGCCAGAGCGCGCATGTGCTTGTATTGGCCGGGCATGAGCACCGACATAGAGGAAGTCGTGTCGAAGTGCCAAGCGTGTCTGAGGTACAGACCAAGGCAACAGCGTGAGCCGCTGAAGCCTCATCCCATCCCCAGTCTACCTTGGGAGAAAGTTGGTATGGACGTCATGACATACAACAACCATGACTACTTAGTGATTGTGGATTATTATTCCAAGTACCCTGAACTATGCAAGCTCGACAGTAAGACGGCCAGCAGTTTGGTTGTGCACTGCAAGTCGGTGTTCGCGAGGCACGGCATACCTCGCGAAATCATCAGTGACAACATGCCATTTAACAGTGCCACCTTCAAGGCGTTCCTGTCCGAGTGGGGAGTTGAGGGAACAACATCCAGTCCGCGGTACCCACAGTCAAATGGTGAGAGCGAGCGTTTCGTTCAAACGCTGAAGCGCATGCTGCAGAAGGCGAATTTCGATCACCGTGACCCATACATTGCGCTCTTAGAGTATCGAAACACGCCGGTGTCTGGCATGACGTTATCGCCAGCTGAGATGTTGATGAGCCGTACGTTGAGGACGAAGTTGCCTGATTCGAAGTCGGCGTTGCGTCCACGGGTAGTCAGCGCAACTTCTCAACTACTACAACGCCAGGCGACGTACGCCAACCACTACGACCGTGGCGTGCGTACGCTACCTCCACTGCGTGAAGGCGATGCCGTACGCATTCGCTCCGGTGCAACATGGGAGCGAGCCGTCGTGAGCCGAGTCGAGAATACTCCTCGCTCATATACGGTGACAAACGAAAACGCGCAGGCATACCGACGAAACCGGCGCGACCTCCTGAAGACGAAGGAGAAACCGCCGCTCCCGACACCGCCGACCGCGATCGACGAGCCGGAGGCACAAGGAAGGCCTCATCATCAGGCTGTCCCCGAAGCCGTGGCTCCTTTGCGACGTAGCAACCGCAACGCAAACCGCCCAGGGTGGTTGAGTGATTACGTCGGCTGAATATGCCAGACCAGCTGAGGACAGTCTACTCCAATGAGGCTGGTCACCTGTTTTTGCGTTAATTGCGTTGTTAGTGTTTTTAGCAGTTAGTATTCGTGACTTTATATAACCATATTAATTACTTCGACGAAAGGGAGATGTGACACACTGCAATTGTGCTACGTAGTATCATGACGCTATGCCTATTACATTCTATCATGATTGTCGTTTTATTAACCAATGACGTTCCTCCTTTTATTCGGATTTGAATAAAGATGTCGAATTCATACAAAGCGTGCTTGTGACAGTTATTGATACGCCTGTATAAAATACAATCGTCGGCAAAAAGCCGGATGTTAGAGGTGATCCCCTCTCCTATATTATTGACATATAATAAAAAAAGAAGTGGGCCCAGTACAGTGCCCTGTGGTACCCCAGACTCGACTGTCACTTCTTCTGTCGACTCGCATGCATCTACTACTACATTCTGCTTTCTGTCAGTTAGCCAATTTGAAATCCAGTTGGTGACTCCATCACTGACCCCGTAATACTGGAGTTTTTTCATACGGCGTGCATGGGGCACGGTGTCAAAAGCCTTAGAAAAGTCCAGTATTAGGAGATCAGTTTGGTGGCCATTATCTGTATTCTTTGTAATGTCTTCTGTGGCACCAATTAATTGTGTCTCACATGAATGTTTATTCCTAAACCCATGCTGGTACTGTACGATGATGTTATTAGAGTCCAGGTGTCCCATTATGTTGCTGTAGATAATATGCTCAAATAGTTTGCAGCATACTGATGTGAGGGATACTGGCCTATAGTTTGTTGCGACTGATTTGTCACCCTTCTTGAATACTGCTGATATATTAGCATGTTTCCAGTCAAGGGGGACCTCACCCGTGTCGATGGATTGTTGGAATATTCTAGCCAGGCAAGGTGCAATTTGATCAGCTGTCTCCATTAGAATTTTGTTTGGGATTGCGTCAGGGCCATGCGCTTTGCCGGGCTTCAGTCTGAGTAACAGCTTGTGTACTCCATGTACTGTGACAGTGATTCCCGGCATTGCGGAATATGGTGATTGAGGCATGACTGGAATGTTGACAAGATCTTCCTTTGTGAAGACAGTTTGGTACTGCTTTGACAGTATATCTGCTTTCCCCTTACTAGACGAAACCAGGTGATTATTGTGGTCTTTCAGTGATGGTATAACAACAAAGTCCTTTCTTAGATTTTTGTTGTATGACCAAAATTTCTTGGGGATTAACCTTTCTTCGTTACACTCGACGTCAAGCATGCTATCAATATAGTTATGATACGCAGTGGTTAGCTCTGTTTTTACATGTGTCTGGTGCTTCCTGAAGACAGCCCAGTCCTGATTGTTTTGTGTCTTTTTTGCTTTGTTATATAGTCTCTGTTTCTTGCGGATTAGTCTGTGAATATGACTCGTCATCCATGGGAGATTATTCCTAGTTGATAGTTTCTTTGTATGAATGAATCTGTTCATGCTATCCAGTACAATTAATTTAAACATATTCCAATTCTCATTAACTGATCGCAATTTGAAATCCTCTCCAAACAAGTTTATATTAAATTCCTCTAATTTGTTTTTAATGGCACCAATGTCTGCTCGTTTATATATATAAACGGTTCTGGCTTTCTTCTTGTTCATTGGTACTTTCATGTCGAGATCGGTGGTGACAATGTCATGGTCGCTAATTCCGTTGATAGTAGAAATATTTCTGAACAGGTTAGGGTTTGTGATTGACCGCCATATTTTATTCCATGTGGAAAGTGGACGTGGAAACTAGTGTATTAATTTTTGTATGGAAAGTCTAGTATTATAAATTATCATCTTAAATCTGTATTGGCCTGCCATTGTCTGATATATGTTAATAACATAAACTTGGCCATCTGCGTATGTTGTTGCCTTCTCCGACTCAGGTAATGACTAAGCAGTCTAATGTTGGGCTAACCTAGCCCTAGGAGGCTTGGTTGTGGCGTTTCAAGTAATAAAACAAAGAAACCAACAACGTTTATTAACTTTATATAATGACGATGGATTATTTATTCATATCTTGTTGCACAGAACCCTATTGATCTGATGACTCATTAATGACTGGCATCACAGACAAGACAAAGTGATCACTCCATTCATCTGTAGATTGGCTTACTGCCTTGTGTTTAATTAAAAGTAAGGAACCACCCCAAACAAGCCATGGCAATGTCTAGTATTACAGGTGTACAGTTCCATTTCCATCAGCTAAATGCATGAAAGACGGACCAAATTCACTGCTAAATACTTTCACATGTATACTGATCACATAGACACATACTTGTACATAATATATATCTATATACATGTATGCCTATTTGATTTCCTATACTCGAACACAATTTTCCATGAAATGCATTTTATAACCGGGTATTAAAATATAATTTCCTCATCCCAAAGCATGCTAGCCAATCAATGCATTTCATAAAAAAACAGAAAATTATTACATTGTACTTTAAATAATGTTACATATAAAAACGAGTCATTATATGGTGATGATTATCTGTGTCATTGTTTTGTCACGAGACAATGACATTCTATCCGGTAGCATTTGAAACCATTTATAAAAGATATGTCTATACGAACGGCTACCTAGATAGGTTACAATGGAAACATCATAACTCCATGTCTAATCACAGCATTTTTATGATTCAACATCGTAGACAAGCCATGCAATATTGGTGTAGCGGGAATAAAAGCTAAGCCAGATAGAGGTTATTGTGATGATGGGCCTATCCATCTACAAAAGTTCACAAATGCTGGATTCGGCTGAAAACGTTACATGCAACTGCACAAGGTTTCAAATCACCTTCGTCTGATTAAATAAACAGTCTGAGATCAGATTCTCTTTTTGTTAGGATGTGTGTTTGATCGTGTATGTGAGGATGCGTGAGTGTGTGCGTGCGTGTGTGTGTTTGTGCATGCACGTATGTGTGGTTGTGTGTATGTGAGTGTGTGAACGACTGAACAAGTGAGCATACCACCAGGCATTATTACGTATGCACCGTAATGCACATGTACACTGTATCTGAATAATAAATATTTTGTATATATTTATAGTCATATATAATATATATATACATATATATATTATATATGTATATATATATAGTATATTAATCTCTTTATAAGCCTACGCACATCAAGCTTGAGTATAATGGGGTATTACAACACACAGACCATTCCCTCATAACCGTGACAGAAAGACTTCAAGATGACTGTGACAAGCGTAGTTCCTCCGACGCTGTCAACTCTTCCTGCAGCAACTGAATAGTCATCAACAGACTTTCCTGCTCCTGCACCATAGTTTTCACCTCCTCCTGCTCACGAACAAGCTGTTCCAACAACTCAGAATTCTCCCTCTGCAGCACCTGCTCTTCTGTCAATTTCTTACACTCCCCCTGTTGGTTTTCATCATCAGCAGAATTCGTTGTTGCATTCATTGTTACCTCTGTCACGTCATTCAACTGGCTGAGTTTCACTAGTTGTTTCTTGAGTTGCTCGTTTTCTGCACGCAACGTCTTCTCGGTGTCTGCGTTCTCAGCTCTACTTCGCAATACTGATATCTCCAGCCGCAGTTTCTCATTGTCACCAAGCAGCTTCTGTAGGTGGCCATCTTGATTGTCGGCCGTTGGTGTCAGTGTCAAAGTTGATTCACCACCAACTGAAGTTGGAAGACCATGGCGGTGTTGTTGTGATGTCGTCATTTCACTGCCGCAGACACCACCTAAAGATCCACCTGCAAAAGATTGTCAATCTTCTTTGACAATTGTCCAATTATTTATGAAAGGTCACTTGAAGAAATCTTCTATTGTCACACAGACTCCCAACAAATATCAATATGAAACTTATTCATAAATTATTGAATGGTCAACTAAAACAAGTCTCATAATTTTTTACAACAAATTATGACAACTTTAATTTATATAAAACGTGCTGCACACAGTCCCTCAGTAAAATAAGAGCACCATGTTGTAATATTTAAGTTATGGTTTCATACAGCAAATCTGTTCAGTGCAGAATGTGATGCTGTTCTCGCATTGATCTGTATACATTCTTGTAAAGAACGTTGTTAAAGACTAAGCAACATTAACCTTTTTTATTCCCAATCTGAATTAAATATAATCTAAAAATAGTGTCCTGATATTCAACTAATTTTTAAACCCCTCCATCACCCTTTTTAAGGCCCCATTTGGTTGCACTTTTCTGTACATTTTCTGCAGAGTTTGTTGCGACACCTAGCGTTCATAGTGACGTCACCGCAGGTAGCATCTATGTGGGTTTAAGTTTTCTTTGCCTAAAATTGCAATTGCGGAATTTAATATTTTATACCATAAAGATAATAATCTTACCTATAAATGTGTTCCTGGATGCACACAGGACTTTTGTTTACTTTTTGAGTTATTGCTGTTTGAACATTGTGAATGTTCCAG
>CM034536.1:60143472-60264641 GCA_020002185.1 Paraescarpia echinospica
AGTGAAGACGAATGAGAAGGGCAAGCTCACCAAAGAAGATCTGCTAAGCGAATACCCAGCAGTGTTCAACGGCACAGGCATGTTTGCCAAAGAATATCACATCGAGACATCGAGTGAAGTCAGGCCGTGCATCCAGCCGCAACGCAGAATCCCATACACACGTCACGATAAACTGAAACAGACACTTGATGACTTGAAGCAGAGAGAAACTGTCGATGACGTCGATCGTCCTACGGATTGGGTCAGCAACCTCGTTATAACGGAGAAGAAGAACGGGTCGATGCGTGTGTGCTTAGATCCGAAGCCTCTCAATACAGCCATCAAGAGAGAGCATTATGAAATGCCAACAGTCGCTGACGTCCAGGCCAAACTGGCTGGGAAGAAGATATTCACTGTGCTTGACCTCAAGGATGGGTTTTGGCAAGTGCGTTTGAGTGACGAATCATCATATCTCACAGCGTTCAACACACCGTGGGGTAGAATGCGCTTCCTAAGAATGCCGTTTGGCATATGCTCAGCCAGCGAAGTCATGCAGAAGCGGAACATGGAGACGTTTGGTGACATCCACAATGTGCATATTATCGGCGATGACATGATTATCGCAGCTGTCGACAACGAAGAGCACGACGCGATCATCCGACTGGTAATGGAACATGCGCAGGCAAGTCACGTGACATTCAACAAATCGAAGATACAATACAAGGTCAACCAGGTGAAGTACATGGGTCACATCCAGACGCCAGATGGTTTCAAACCTGACATCGACAAAGTGAAAGCCATATTTGAGATGCCTCGACCTGAAGACAAGACTTCACTGAGACGGTTCCTTGGAATGGTGAAATTCCTGTCGCAATTCATCCGGAACGAGTCTGACATTACAGCGCCACTCCGATCGTTATTGGCAACGGACGTCGAGTGGGCGTGGCATCCGGAACATGACGCAGCCATCGAGAGACTCAAAACAATATTGACCAGTGAACCAGTGCTGCGATATTATGATGTCAAGAAGCCCGTCAAAATACAGAGTGACGCATCGCAACGAGGCCTTGGCGCTGCATTGATCCAAGAGCGGCAGCCAGTGGCATACTCATCACGGGCAATGACATCCGCTGAGTGCAACTACGCTCAGATTGAGAAAGAACTCTTGAGTATAATCTACGCGTGCGAAAAATATCACCAATACATCTACGGAAAGGTGGTGGAGGTCGAGACAGATCATCGACCTCTGGAAGGAATTCTGAAGAAGCCGATCGCACGGGCATCACCTCGCATCCAGCGTATGATGATACGCCTGCAACGATACGAAATCAATGTGAAGTACGTGCCGGGTCGTCTCATGTACCTCGCTGACACGCTGTCGCGAGCGTACAATCCTAAACAGGAAGAAACGAACGATCTACATGCCGACATGGAAGTCATGGTGCATACACTGGTGGAAAACAACCCGATGAGTGCTGTACGAAGAGAGCAGATACAGACAGCGACCGCAGCCGATGAGACGATGTCGATCTTGAGACAACAGATCAGGCATGGCTGGCCTGAGTATAGACGAGATGCGCCGATCGTCATCCAACAGTACTGGCACCAGCGAGACGAGCTGCACGAGGCTGAAGGCATCGTGTTCTTAGCCGACAAGATAGTGGTGCCAGCATCTCCGAGACAACAAATGTTGAAAGTCATCCACGAAAGTCATCTCGGTGCTGAGAAGTGCAAGGCCAGAGCGCGCATGTGCTTGTATTGGCCGGGCATGAGCACCGACATAGAGGAAGTCGTGTCGAAGTGCCAAGCGTGTCTGAGGTACAGACCAAGGCAACAGCGTGAGCCGCTGAAGCCTCATCCCATCCCCAGTCTACCTTGGGAGAAAGTTGGTATGGACGTCATGACATACAACAACCATGACTACTTAGTGATTGTGGATTATTATTCCAAGTACCCTGAACTATGCAAGCTCGACAGTAAGACGGCCAGCAGTTTGGTTGTGCACTGCAAGTCAGTGTTCGCGAGGCACGGCATACCTCGCGAAATCATCAGTGACAACATGCCATTTAACAGTGCCACCTTCAAGGCGTTCCTGTCCGAGTGGGGAGTTGAGGGAACAACATCCAGTCCGCGGTACCCACAGTCAAATGGTGAGAGCGAGCGTTTCGTTCAAACGCTGAAGCGCATGCTGCAGAAGGCGAATTTCGATCACCGTGACCCATACATTGCGCTCTTAGAGTATCGAAACACGCCGGTGTCTGGCATGACGTTATCGCCAGCTGAGATGTTGATGAGCCGTA
Organism: Paraescarpia echinospica; assembly: GCA_020002185.1. Lineage (NCBI taxonomy): Eukaryota > Metazoa > Annelida > Polychaeta > Sabellida > Siboglinidae > Paraescarpia > Paraescarpia echinospica. The sequence goes on from CM034536.1 coordinate 60,145,752, forward strand.
CGTTGAGGACGAAGTTGCCTGATTCGAAGTCGGCGTTGCGTCCACGGGTAGTCAGCGCAACTTCTCAACTACTACAACGCCAGGCGACGTACGCCAACCACTGCGACCGTGGCGTGCGTACGCTACCTCCACTGCGTGAAGGCGATGCCGTACGCATTCGCTCCGGTGCAACATGGGAGCGAGCCGTCGTGAGCCGAGTCGAGAATACTCCTCGCTCATATACGGTGACAAACGAAAACGCGCAGGCATACCGACGAAACCGGCGCGACCTCCTGAAGACGAAGGAGAAGCCGCCGCTCCCGACACCGCCGACCGCGATCGACGAGCCGGAGGCACAAGGAAGGCCTCATCATCAGGCTGTCCCCGAAGCCGTGGCTCCTTTGCGACGTAGCAACCGCAACGCAAACCGCCCAGGGTGGTTGAGTGATTACGTCGGCTGAATATGCCAGACCAGCTGAGGACAGTCTACTCCAATGAGGCTGGTCACCTGTTTTTGCGTTAATTGCGTTGTTAGTGTTTTTAGCAGTTAGTATTCGTGACTTTATATAACCATATTAATTACTTCGACGAAAGGGAGATGTGACACACTGCAATTGTGCTACGTAGTATCATGACGCTATGCCTATTACATTCTATCATGATTGTCGTTTTATTAACCAATGACGTTCCTCCTTTTATTCGGATTTGAATAAAGATGTCGAATTCATACAAAGCGTGCTTGTGACAGTTATTGATACGCCTGTATAAAATACAATCGTCGGCAAAAAGCCGGATGTTAGAGGTGATCCCCTCTCCTATATTATTGACATATAATAAAAAAAGAAGTGGGCCCAGTACAGTGCCCTGTGGTACCCCAGACTCGACTGTCACTTCTTCTGTCGACTCGCATGCATCTACTACTACATTCTGCTTTCTGTCAGTTAGCCAATTTGAAATCCAGTTGGTGACTCCATCACTGACCCCGTAATACTGGAGTTTTTTCATACGGCGTGCATGGGGCACGGTGTCAAAAGCCTTAGAAAAGTCCAGTATTAGGAGATCAGTTTGGTGGCCATTATCTGTATTCTTTGTAATGTCTTCTGTGGCACCAATTAATTGTGTCTCACATGAATGTTTATTCCTAAACCCATGCTGGTACTGTACGATGATGTTATTAGAGTCCAGGTGTCCCATTATGTTGCTGTAGATAATATGCTCAAATAGTTTGCAGCATACTGATGTGAGGGATACTGGCCTATAGTTTGTTGCGACTGATTTGTCACCCTTCTTGAATACTGCTGATATATTAGCATGTTTCCAGTCAAGGGGGACCTCACCCGTGTCGATGGATTGTTGGAATATTCTAGCCAGGCAAGGTGCAATTTGATCAGCTGTCTCCATTAGAATTTTGTTTGGGATTGCGTCAGGGCCATGCGCTTTGCCGGGCTTCAGTCTGAGTAACAGCTTGTGTACTCCATGTACTGTGACAGTGATTCCCGGCATTGCGGAATATGGTGATTGAGGCATGACTGGAATGTTGACAAGATCTTCCTTTGTGAAGACAGTTTGGTACTGCTTTGACAGTATATCTGCTTTCCCCTTACTAGACGAAACCAGGTGATTATTGTGGTCTTTCAGTGATGGTATAACAACAAAGTCCTTTCTTAGATTTTTGTTGTATGACCAAAATTTCTTGGGGATTAACCTTTCTTCGTTACACTCGACGTCAAGCATGCTATCAATATAGTTATGATACGCAGTGGTTAGCTCTGTTTTTACATGTGTCTGGTGCTTCCTGAAGACAGCCCAGTCCTGATTGTTTTGTCTTTTTTGCTTTGTTATATAGTCTCTGTTTCTTGCGGATTAGTCTGTGAATATGACTCGTCATCCATGGGAGATTATTCCTAGTTGATAGTTTCTTTGTATGAATGAATCTGTTCATGCTATCCAGTACAATTAATTTAAACATATTCCAATTCTCATTAACTGATCGCAATTTGAAATCCTCTCCAAACAAGTTTATATTAAATTCCTCTAATTTGTTTTTAATGGCACCAATGTCTGCTCGTTTATATATATAAACGGTTCTGGCTTTCTTCTTGTTCATTGGTACTTTCATGTCGAGATCGGTGGTGACAATGTCATGGTCGCTAATTCCGTTGATAGTAGAAATATTTCTGAACAGGTTAGGGTTTGTGATTGACCGCCATATTTTATTCCATGAGGAAAGTGGACGTGGAAACTAGTGTATTAATTTTTGTATGGAAAGTCTAGTATTATAAATTATCATCTTAAATCTGTATTGGCCTGCCATTGTCTGATATATGTTAATAACATAAACTTGGCCATCTGCGTATGTTGTTGCCTTCTCCGACTCAGGTAATGACTAAGCAGTCTAATGTTGGGCTAACCTAGCCCTAGGAGGCTTGGTTGTGGCGTTTCAAGTAATAAAACAAAGAAACCAACAACGTTTATTAACTTTATATAATGACGATGGATTATTTATTCATATCTTGTTGCACAGAACCCTATTGATCTGATGACTCATTAATGACTGGCATCACAGACAAGACAAAGTGATCACTCCATTCATCTGTAGATTGGCTTACTGCCTTGTGTTTAATTAAAAGTAAGGAACCACCCCAAACAAGCCATGGCAATGTCTAGTATTACAGGTGTACAGTTCCATTTCCATCAGCTAAATGCATGAAAGACGGACCAAATTCACTGCTAAATACTTTCACATGTATACTGATCACATAGACACATACTTGTACATAATATATATCTATATACATGTATGCCTATTTGATTTCCTATACTCGAACACAATTTTCCATGAAATGCATTTTATAACCGGGTATTAAAATATAATTTCCTCATCCCAAAGCATGCTAGCCAATCAATGCATTTCATAAAAAAACAGAAAATTATTACATTGTACTTTAAATAATGTTACATATAAAAACGAGTCATTATATGGTGATGATTATCTGTGTCATTGTTTTGTCACGAGACAATGACATTCTATCCGGTAGCATTTGAAACCATTTATAAAAGATATGTCTATACGAACGGCTACCTAGATAGGTTACAATGGAAACATCATAACTCCATGTCTAATCACAGCATTTTTATGATTCAACATCGTAGACAAGCCATGCAATATTGGTGTAGCGGGAATAAAAGCTAAGCCAGATAGAGGTTATTGTGATGATGGGCCTATCCATCTACAAAAGTTCACAAATGCTGGATTCGGCTGAAAACGTTACATGCAACTGCACAAGGTTTCAAATCACCTTCGTCTGATTAAATAAACAGTCTGAGATCAGATTCTCTTTTTGTTAGGATGTGTGTTTGATCGTGTATGTGAGGATGCGTGAGTGTGTGCGTGCGTGTGTGTGTTTGTGCATGCACGTATGTGTGGTTGTGTGTATGTGAGTGTGTGAACGACTGAACAAGTGAGCATACCACCAGGCATTATTACGTATGCACCGTAATGCACATGTACACTGTATCTGAATAATAAATATTTTGTATATATTTATAGTCATATATAATATATATATACATATATATATTATATATGTATATATATATAGTATATTAATCTCTTTATAAGCCTACGCACATCAAGCTTGAGTATAATGGGGTATTACAACACACAGACCATTCCCTCATAACCGTGACAGAAAGACTTCAAGATGACTGTGACAAGCGTAGTTCCTCCGACGCTGTCAACTCTTCCTGCAGCAACTGAATAGTCATCAACAGACTTTCCTGCTCCTGCACCATAGTTTTCACCTCCTCCTGCTCACGAACAAGCTGTTCCAACAACTCAGAATTCTCCCTCTGCAGCACCTGCTCTTCTGTCAATTTCTTACACTCCCCCTGTTGGTTTTCATCATCAGCAGAATTCGTTGTTGCATTCATTGTTACCTCTGTCACGTCATTCAACTGGCTGAGTTTCACTAGTTGTTTCTTGAGTTGCTCGTTTTCTGCACGCAACGTCTTCTCGGTGTCTGCGTTCTCAGCTCTACTTCGCAATACTGATATCTCCAGCCGCAGTTTCTCATTGTCACCAAGCAGCTTCTGTAGGTGGCCATCTTGATTGTCGGCCGTTGGTGTCAGTGTCAAAGTTGATTCACCACCAACTGAAGTTGGAAGACCATGGCGGTGTTGTTGTGATGTCGTCATTTCACTGCCGCAGACACCACCTAAAGATCCACCTGCAAAAGATTGTCAATCTTCTTTGACAATTGTCCAATTATTTATGAAAGGTCACTTGAAGAAATCTTCTATTGTCACACAGACTCCCAACAAATATCAATATGAAACTTATTCATAAATTATTGAATGGTCAACTAAAACAAGTCTCATAATTTTTTACAACAAATTATGACAACTTTAATTTATATAAAACGTGCTGCACACAGTCCCTCAGTAAAATAAGAGCACCATGTTGTAATATTTAAGTTATGGTTTCATACAGCAAATCTGTTCAGTGCAGAATGTGATGCTGTTCTCTCATTGATCTGTATACATTCTTGTAAAGAACGTTGTTAAAGACTAAGCAACATTAACCTTTTTTATTCCCAATCTGAATTAAATATAATCTAAAAATAGTGTCCTGATATTCAACTAATTTTTAAACCCCTCCATCACCCTTTTTAAGGCCCCATTTGGTTGCACTTTTCTGTACATTTTCTGCAGAGTTTGTTGCGACACCTAGCGTTCATAGTGACGTCACCGCAGGTAGCATCTATGTGGGTTTAAGTTTTCTTTGCCTAAAATTGCAATTGCGGAATTTAATATTTTATACCATAAAGATAATAATCTTACCTATAAATGTGTTCCTGGATGCACACAGGACTTTTGTTTACTTTTTGAGTTATTGCTGTTTGAACATTGTGAATGTTCCAGCTTGCAATGGGATTTAATATTTTTTTATATCACAGTAAAAATAATAATCTTATTTACAAGTTTGTCGCTGGATGAACACATGATTTGTTTTTAGCTTTTGAGTTATTGTTAGTTAATTGAACGTTGCAAATGCTTAATCCTATAATGCAAGGTTGAGCATTCGCGATGTTCAAACGGCAATAATTCAAAAACTTAACACAAATCCTGTATACATCCAGTGACAGACTTGTAGATAAGAATATTATCTTTATGGTGATATAAAAAATCGGAAATTCAATTTAAAGTACAGTCTGAAAACAACAGACCACATTGCCGCTTGTCATGCAAAAGGATAGGGCACGCTCAACGGCCCTGCCTGTGGTGACGTCAGCAATATCTGACAGGGTGTGACAGGCAAATGACCATGTTTGAGCGGGCTTAGTGACATGAGTTTGCAGTGAACAGGCTTCATATTTGGCACATTACTTGACAAGAGTATTAAGTTTATGTATACAAAGTTTCAAAGACATTTAAAATTTCACTTAGTCTTTAAACTGTACTTGCTGAAAAAAGGAACAATAAATCTTAGAAAGTGATCATATCTTACGATCTCACACTTGCCTGTTATATGATAAACTCCATCTTTGTTCCGTCGCATTACCATCTCGGCAATGTGAAGGTCAACTGGAATGACCCCTGGGGAGGTCATATGAGTTGGGGGCTTATCGTCCTGAAGGAGCACACAAAGAAAACATTAACATCATCACAATTTATAATAATCATTAACAATATGTCACACACGCTGCAGACAACAAATATTACTTCCCAATTTTAATAATTAGAATCACAATTTTTCTAAGATGTTCTTACATCTGATGCAATACATCCTATTTCATCAAATAATATCTTTTTCTAGCTGTTTTATTAACTGACTATTCTGTAAATATGTTGCGGTAAGTAGAATCTGGCGGTTTGGTCTTGAGGTTTCATTCAGATATTCATCCTTTGCCGAACATTATCGTCAAACTGACATTTCTATGCTGGCACTGAGGGTGGTCACTGCCTGGGTGCTTGTTGTCCTCGGTGGTTCTTTTATGTCTCAAATTAACATTTCAGAAATGGCAACAGGCTAATTTGGCCTAGGTTTGAGAAACGAAAGAGGCGACACCTTGGTAGGATGGGCAACATCAAGAAAGTTCAAAATCATGTTGACAAACAAGATACCACCAAGTGTAGATACCACACAAATAGGAACAAAAAAGATTGAATTCCAGTTCGAACTGCGAAATTGATTTGAGATACTACATGAACTAGACAACATCGACACCATGAGCAAAAACATCACTGAGATAATCCAACTAAGTGCGACAAATGTAGCCAAAGCAATCAACAGGCATGTAAAGATGAGGATATCATCACCGACACGAGCACCAATGAAGAAACGACGAGAAATGGTGGATAACTGCGATCATAAAAACAAATAGTGTACGCAGAAATAGGCAAAAACATCAAAAAGAAAGCGAAGGAGGACATCAGGAAGTACAAACAAGAGATCATGCAAGAAATGATTATGGCATCAAAGAACCTGAAGAAAGCCAGAAAACACAGGCACTAGGCCGAGACAGACTGATTACACTACTAGACAAGCAGAGTACAGAAATACAAGACCAAGATATGATCAGGGAATGAATAGAGGAATTTTACACCTATATGACAGTGAACAGAGTACCATAATTCACACCGACCCGAAAGAGGTACCAGAGATAACACCATGGGAAGTGGAAACAGCGCTAAGAGATATGAAGACATCAGGCAATGACCATGTAAACGTTGAAACATAAAAAGTAAAAGTAGGAGAAGATACCATCTCGAAGACACTGGCTAAGCTGTATACTAAATGCTTGAGAAAGAGAAATACCCACCGCTTGGAAGAACGTAAAGACAGTGATAATCTTCAAGATGGGAAATAAGAAAGACTTAATTATAGAACTACAGTCCGATATGTCTGTTATCAAACATGTACAAATTACTCACACAGATACTAACGAATAGGATAGAGAAGACACTCGACAAAAACCAACCACGAGAGCAAGCAGGATTCAGAAGCAGGTATTCAATGACAGACCACATACATGTCGAAAACCAACTGAAAGAGAAGTGTCGAGAATATAATATTCCACTCCGCATCGCTTTCATCGACTTCAAGAAGGCTTTCGACTTAGTGCAAACTCAAGCAATACAGGCCTCCCTTCAAGAATAGGGGATAGAAGTTGTGTACATCGAACTCCTGAAAGACAACTAAACCAACAGCTCGGTGACAGTCCACCTAAACAAAAAGAACAACAAGATCAACATCAAGAGAGGAGTTTGACAGGGTGACACCATATCGCCCAAGGTGTTCACGGCAACACTTGAAAGCATATTCCAAAGACTGACCAGGGAAACCAGAGGCATAGAGAATGTTGAAAGGTACGTCTATCTGGGACAGCGATACAGTATCAGAGACAAAAACCAAGACAAGGAGATTCAAAGAAGGATCACTGCTGGCTGGACAGCATTCGCCAAACACCACAACATCTTCAAGGGTAACTTTGGAACCTGCTTGAAGAGACAAGCCTTCAACTCGTGCGTACTTCCAGCGATGACATACGGCGCGGAAACATGGGCACTCACCCTCCAAGCAAAGAACAAAGAAAGATGGAAAGAAGTATGTTAAACATCACACATCGGGAGAGAAACAAACATCTGGGTAAGACAGAAGACAAAGGTCATAAACGTGATAGAACAAATCAGAAGACAGAAGTGGACCTGGACAGGGCACATCAGCAGACTACAAGATAACTGATGGACATCACATATCACAACCAGGAGACTTTACGAAGGGAAACGATCTAGAGGAAGACCGGCAAGACGGTTGAGAGACGAACTAGACGAGTACTGGAAGGGCACCATCTGGCAGAGGATAGCGCAAGACAGGCAGATTTGGAAATGACATGCTCAGACCTTTGCCCAACAACGGGACACTACGGCTTCACAATGATGATGATGATGATGACAATACCATGCCTCCATCAAACCTGATTCTATTATTCAGCACAAGAACAACCATTTTTAGTAAATCCAGTAAACCATTGGGATTTAACCCTCACTCTGAGCGTGATGTCCGAGTTGCTGATTCTGACAACCATTGGCATGAAAGGTGGGATCTTCTCATCTTCCACCAAGTCTGCGAGATTGGCCATACTCGATGTCACCAGGGATGTGCACAGGTCCTGAACCAGACAGTCCAAGTAACCTCGTTCACCCCCTGTCTCGGCCAGTAGCTCCGCCTGTGGCCCAATCTGATAACGCATCTTGATGAGTGGCAAATCACTCTGGTCCCATTCCTCCGTCTTAATGCTGAGCTTGGTGTCTGGAAACACATGGCAATGTTTGGGAATGGAATCAACGAATCTTAAGCTGCGTCTACACGGAAGAAATTTTAACCCGCTAACCCGGGTTAAGCTTAACCCGGGTTAGATTAACCCAGGTTAAGAATTGGTTGCATATACAAGACAATGTAGAATATTGACCTACATATCTCTGTTATGTCTAGATGTGACTGAACTTTCGGCGTCCTGCGACCAGGGCATTTGGCGTATTGGTGCTGCCACCTTTTGTTTTATTTATAATATGTGTGACTGGTGCACGTCCAGATTTTAGAATTGCAATCGCTCACATTCCTAATCACAACATCATTATATACCCTTTTGGCGATGCCGTTGGTATTGCGGATCATGCAAAACAGGCAGAGACTTTCAGCGATATGAAGAAAGTACCGCCAACAACGAAGCGAATGCATAACATTTCGGATGCGCCAAAATCAGACCATTGCGAGATATCTGACACTGGTCGATTCACTGCCTGATGGTCTCTACTAAAAAGCATGCAATGGTGGGACATCATTGTCAGAGACTGGTCGACATCAGTGGTGGGAGAACCTTAGAATGACACAACCAAGTTCTTTTTTTTTATTTTTACCAAATTAGAGTTTGAGTTTAGGCTATTTTAGTTTAGGTTAGGGTTTAGGTTGGTAATAGGGTTATGGTAAACTTCGCAAATCATTGCCCCAGAAACATCCCCGTCCACGACGGAATTACTTGCGACAATGCAAAACTTTGCGTCACGGAATCATGGGAGGTAATTAGCGCCATTTATCTTGGGATTAAGTACCTCGACTTTGTGTCTACCGGTTCTTAACCCGGGTTTACTAACCCGAGTTAGCTTAACATCGCCATCGTCTCTTGGTTAAGCTAACCTGGGTTAAGGCTTAACCCAGGTTAACTACCCCGGGGTAAGAGTCATGTAGACGGTCTACTCTGGGGTAAGAACTGTCATGTAGACACGGCATTAATAAGGGCTGCCAATAAGAAACAGGAAACAAAACAGGACTGCAGAAGTTATCTCACAATGCCTCTGACTACTAAATAATAATTTGATTTGTATACAACTTCAACATAAGACACTTTGTGCAACCTCAGGGAGGTTTCGGTTTTGTTTACTAATCAGATAAATAATCAAACTATTAATTAATACAAATGTTAATACAACCCTCCCGATATATTTTTTGGAAATTCTTACCCATTATTGCCGTCAAGATTTGTATGCATCTATGGATATTGTATTTTTCAGTAACATACCTGATGCAAACTTTGTCTGGAAGGTCTCGAGGCCAATGTTGCCGTGTTCAACGATGTCAAGGCCCTGCACATGGGCGGACAAGATGAAGTCATCCTCTGCTCTTGCCTGGACCACCATGTCAGTGTGACGCAGCACAAACGACACAATCGACACCTGAACACACAAACAAGTGGATGTGATAAATGGCTTTGTTCTGTTTGCACAGCGATAACGTGCCATAGAATGAGATAGTTGTCCAGTTATAAGCTAGTAGACAGGATGCTGTTTGATGTATTCACTGCAGAGACTGCTGTCTGCAATAGTTTGAGGGAGAGCACAGCAGGAAAGTATTACACATATTGGTCGCCTCTGTTGGCACTAGATTAACAAAAGTATATCTTTTGCCAACATTTTAATTCAGACAATTTATCAAACATAATCAATCAAAAACAAATTTTGATATAATTTACCCCATCCACCCATATCCAAAAAACAATAAAAATGGAGGTTTGCTGCAAAATGTCAACCAGGAAAAAATTAAAGATGTGATAATCATGACTTGTGGTAATCCGATTGGACTCTCCCACATCCAGAATTGTTTGGATTTGTCAAACTCTCAAAGCCCCTAACGCAAACCAAATTTCTTAGTTGAACAGTCAAGTGGCATTTAAAAAAATGGGCCAAATGGCCCTGAAGTCCTTTGGACTACATTGTGAGTTTATAATTATTAATCAAATGGTTTCGGTGAATCATAGTTACAGATCAATATGGGTTATGATGGAAGGTAAAATATTAACATGTTTAGTGGAGACTATATGCATGCCAGTGAAGATACACCTGGAAATTAAATATTCGAGTAGACCGTTTTGTGAAGATAGTATACATTAGTTAATGTGTTATTAAAAATACTGTAGAATTTTATCCCGATACTCTGCTATTTAGGCCGATTTCCAGTGGTTATATAAACCTTGCAGTAGAGTTGGTGAGCTGCAATCTCGCATACAGCACAGTTAAAAGTTGTTTAAGAAAATATGCACACATCTTCTGTTCTCATTTTGCCCCTACCACCCTCCCCCAGAATGGAAAGAAGAGATGAACTATGATAAAACTTTATTTGTTCACAAGGTACATATACATAGCATGCATTTTGACTAAAAATCAGTAGTAATTAATGCCAATACTGATTGAATTGGAGTGAGGTAATAGCTGCAACATGTATAGTAAAACATCTTAATAATAGTCCTTATAATTTTGGCTAAATATGCTTTAACCTTTTCGAGTATACCTAAGTTATTTTATATATTATTTTATACCTAAGTTATTTTATTTTAATCCTAGATCATATCGTTATATTGCATTGATAATTGTGTCTATTGCTGTTTTAAAGTTTCTCAGGTTCTGCCAGTGCAGTAGGGATTCCCATTACACATTATAGTTACAGTCCACATGGAGGCATTCTGTTTGACAATGGGACAATGGCAGGCAGTGAGCCAAAGCTAGGCCAATACACAGGTTTATAGCTGGCCACTTCACTCAGCCATCCCAGTGATCAGGGCAAAGTCCACTATCCAGTTATAAACAGAGATCAATAACTGCAGGAGACTTACAGCAGTAAGGAAATCACTGAAGTTTTTTGAAAAAATTTACCACTTTCAGAGCCCTGAGGGGCCCGTAGAGGCTTAGAATGATTAAATCAAATACAGATTTCTCGTGCATAGTGGCAGATTAATACCCTAAGATACTTCTATGCAAAATTAGAGAAAAAGTTGCTGAACGGTTTCCGAGATATGGCAGCTAACGGCGCATGGCGGATGTGGAGTGATGGCATAAGTCCGTTGAACCTTCGGCCCAAAGGACTAACAAAGTTTTAAAAAGATAAATTGACAGTCAAAAAGTAGCAGTATTCTTGCGAAACTATAGCAATGTGTTATTTTACATCCCACAACAAGTTCTGCCTTATTTTTTGACACAGCAAATGTATCTCAAGTCCCGACCACTTACACCATCAGCTGAGCCGCTCTGTCCACCGATCGTTGACCCGGTGCTGCCGAGATCCATGTCGTTCGCCTCACTCGCAGTATCTGCGACAGACGTGCTCTCGGACACCGACCAGCCCTTGAACTCAAACGCTGGCATCTCACTGGCATTCTGGAACTTGAGCACGGCGTACTCGTCATCATCGCTGGATGCCCCGCTCTTTATTGACATCGTTTCCCATTCATCCCCTATCATATCGTCATCATACTTTGACATGTTCTGTTTCATCTTCTCCGAGATGATAGAGTAGGAACTACTGAGGCCTTTTGAGAAGTTTGAGAACGCACTATTGAACGATTTCTTCATGTCTCCACTGCCAGCTTTCTCTGTCTGTCTCATGGCCGGGTTTCCGTTTACCCCTCGGATATTCGTGGTAACAAATTGTACCGTGTCAGCGTCTGATGTAAGCGATACAAATCCGTCATTAGGGAGGAGAATGCTAGGTAATTCAACGTTGTTATCACCAGGTGATTTGTTGTCTGTGCTCAGCCCAGCCTCACTGTGGGAAGCCCGAATAGTTTCAGCAGGTTCGCTGGTAGCAGTGTCGACACTAGGTGGCGGGAGTAGATCGGTGTCGCTGTGTGAGTGAAGACCGCCGTAGGGTGATTTGTTGCATATACGACGGTCTGGTTTCTCCGAGTCTGAGTCTGTTGATGAGTTCACAACCGGTTCTGTGGGAACAAGAAATAAGAAGTTATAATTAATGTTATGTTTACATAGCATGCTGTGAATAACTTAATTTTATGGATGTTATTGATACAAGATGTTAGAATATATATAGGTTATAATATTATCACATAACATGATTTTATGATAAAAACAAGCTTTGCACATTAAATAGAAATTTGAGGAAATAATTATACATATCCTTAAATACAATTTTTTAAACATACTAAGAATTAAACAATTAGTCAACAGTCTGATGAATATATAAATTAAAATTACAAACTATACACTGCACTAGACTGTTGTTTACTGCACTACACATATTATTAGCAGGTTTTACTTATAACCAAGTAATACCTCACAAGGGCAGCTACAAAAGCCACGCCATATTCATTTACTTCACCTCTGCCCATACGTGTGAGTGTAACATCCGATTCACCCTTCCCACAATGGTCTGCTATGAATATATCATCAATGGACGAATCTTCTCGACTTGATGATGCGAAGGTCTGCACCTCTGGCAGAGGCGGACAGACCATGGCAAACTCCAATTCCCGCAGAACTATGGCTAAGACAACATTCGACTTCTTCGGGACTTCATGCAAGATCGCGAGAACATCAGCTGTGATCTCTTCCTGTTGCTCAGTGAGTGTATCCGCAAGACGAAGCAGAAACAACAGCTGATAATGGTTGAGCTGTATGTTTAACTTTGAATCGACTTTAACAATGACATGAACATCGCTAATTTGACGTTCCTGTGGTGTTGTATCGGGCGTCCCGTTTCGCACCGAATCGTTTGTGTCCGATTGGTTGACATGACTCACGTCGATGTGGTTTACTGCGCCCTCACTGGGCATCGCCAAAAGACAGGGACGAGCGACCCACAAGGTCACAGGGACTGATTCAGCAAACGGAACCGGGCGATTCCCGGAGCTAGCCACACCCACAAACTCCATCCACAGCTGGTCAAGATGTATGCTCCATACATCTTTCATTGCGTCCGTCTTTAGCGAATCTGTCCGCATGTTATAATACGTCGGCATTGCTGACGCCTCATTCTGCACACTAGATGGCACTGTGATAGCATTTCCTAATAGCGCATCCTCAACAAACTTGTCAAAGTAACAGCCATCCGTGCGGGAAAAATGTTTATTAAACACATCAGGATTAGCGACCAAATCATGTTCGTTGTTTGGGAATTGTGTTGTATGAAACAGAGTGTGACTGTTAAAGACGTCCAGAGTACTGCCGAGTTCCTTCAGGCAACTCTTGGGCTCGCTGCGGCAGTTTGTCATCGTTATCCTTGATGCTCGGATCTGAAGCCCGTTTGGGCGATCGGGCTGGCCTGTTACCTCGGCGCCGGCTGGCAGGATTATCTGCAGACAGATTGAAGAAATGATCAGTAAGTGCTGCAAAGTTGGCTCTTAAAATTAAACATCAAAATAGCAATCATGACAGGCTCTAAGCATTGTTTAAAGAGACTTACATAACTGTGCCATTAACAAAGCATTGCACTGCGCTGAGTGCACTTGAAAAGTGTCAAAATGTTGTAGAATCGGAATGTTTTTTCTTAATAGTATTCAGCAAAAACTGTTAATGAAAATCCACCATATACACTAAACATTTGTAATTAATATTCACGTGTGTGTATTTCACCAAAGGCTTGATTAATGAAAATGAGTTGACCACGGAACCCAGATATCTTCTAGAACATAGCCAAGTTTCTTTGAAAAAAACATTGTGAAAGGATAAAAAGATTTGTTGACAGGTTTTGCATACATACACATTTCACAATGTAAAATTTGACACCTACAGAAAATCTAATAAAATTGAACATTTTACATCTGTAACAAGCACAGTACATGACAGATATTTCAAGTGTGAACATTTCAAAAGCCATACACCCTATAACCAACAAGAACTTTTAAGTTTCTTACCAGAAACTAATTAAGCATTTTAACATGTCGATGGTGAATGTCCATGTTCACCAGTAAGATTTCATTAAATGGAAAAATTATATATTTCAAAATAACCTACCTTTGGCATCAAGGCATCAAGTTTGATGTCAGTGTGGAACTTTGAACCTGTGCTCTCAGTGAATTCCTAGCAAGAAACCACATGTGGAATAATTGAAACAACATGCCGAGGACATAGTAGGAAGACAAATGTAGCCATAATTTATCCACTCAACTAAGAGAAGTACATCAGTAAGAATCTACTACTTCTGAGGATTATATGATAATTATTATGAAAATAGTATCACCCCCCACTTGCAGTATGGGAAAGTTTAAGCAATGATTTATTTTAACATGTAAACAAAATTATACACACAAAAACAGTGGAAGCCTCAGCTAAATTATTACTGGGTTATTATACTGCAGTAACTACCAAGGGTGATCATTTTTCACAATATGAGGATGGTCCCTTTAAATGACATATAATAGAAGGCAGAGGTCTGCAATTCATACACCTTGCAGCATATGTAAACAAAATCGACAAATATGTCTTAAGATACCAGTTGTTCATGCAAGAAACACACACACATGGCACATGAGGTGACCTGTCATGTGAGTGTGAACATACCAGTTGTTCATGCAAGAAACACACATGACACATGAGGTGACCTGTCGTGTGAGTGTGAACATACCAGTTGTTCATGCAAGAAACACACATGGCACATGAGGTGACCTGTCGTGTGAGTGTGAACATACCAGTTGTTCATGCAAGAAACACACATGGCACATGAGGTGACTTGTCGTGTGAGTGTGAACATACCAGTTGTTCATGCAAGAAACACACATGACACATGAGGTGACCTGTCATGTGAGTGTGAACATACCAGTTGTTCATGCAAGAAACACACATGGCACATGAGGTGACCTGTCATGTGAGTGTGAACATACCAGTTGTTCATGCAAGAAACACACATGACACATAAGGTGACCTGTCGTGTGAGTGTGAACATACCAGTTGTTCATGCAAGAAACACACATGGCACATGAGGTGACCTGTCGTGTGAGTGTGAACATACCAGTTGTTCATGCAAGAAACACACATGGCACATGAGGTGACCTGTCGTGTGAGTGTGAACATACCAGTTGTTCATGCAAGAAACACACATGACACATGAGGTGACCTGTCGTGTGAGTGTGAACATACCAGTTGTTCATGCAAGAAACACACATGGCACATGAGGTGACCTGTCGTGTGAGTGTGAACATACCAGTTGTTCATGCAAGAAACACACGACACATGAGGTGACCTGTCATGTGAGTGTGAACATACCAGTTGTTCATGCAAGAAACACACATGGCACATGAGGTGACCTGTGATGTGAGTGTGAACATACCAGTTGTTCATGCAAGAAACACACATGACACATGAGGTGACCTGTCGTGTGAATGTGGACATACCAGTTGTTCATGCAAGAAACATGCATGGCCCATGAGTGACCTGTCGTGTGAGTGTGGACATACCAGTTGCTTCGCAAGGTTCAGGATGAATGAGTTGAGCCAGATGAGGGTGAGGTAATCGACCATGATGCGCACAGGGTTCACCATCATGTATAGATTCGAGTGTGGGACTGCAATATATGAGACAGTTCAGTGATAGGTCATAATTAGGCATAAGTTTAAGTAGAGGTTTCAATAACAAAGGAGTTTTCTTTTTCATTTAATTCTGCTGTAATTTTTACAACTCATCACATATGGCCTACCTTTGTATATAAATATAAAATAAAATATATATTTCACAACTCGGTGGGTGAATCACATTGTTTACAATGAAATGTTTACATATACTCACCCTAAGATATGTAATTATCATTTACTTCATTCTCATGGGGACATAACAGAACACATGAAATCTAACACATCAAATACACTAGTACACAAGCATTTTATCATTATGTGTCAAACCTAACCAGAAAGAGTTAAAATAATACAGTACGTAAATACATTGGTTAATGTTCTCAATTAAAAAACACACCAACCACCAACACTGTCATATCTTGTAAAGCCTATCTGACACGTTCTTTCCTATATATATTACTGATAAATTATTGTTTAATATATAATTTAGTAAATTACATAAAATTCAGCAATAATTAATATGTAACAGATTGCATCAGTATTATACATTGACACTAGAAAACCAAGTTCACAACCACCACACAACATTAAGCAAATGATTAATTTGTTATTCCCAAGCAACAGGTACTTAATTAATAACAAATCATTCATGGAACCACAGCAGCACCATTTCCATAGATATAAACGTTAAGATCAGCTCAGAATTACGACCACTACTGCACATTGCCCAGCTGTGATCTTATTCGCAACGTTTCACCATACACAGTCAGTCTTTCACAAAAAGATGACAAAGAAAATGGATAGTTTTATTTGGCACCGTTTGCAATGAGTATTGTTTTAGGAAAACAAAAATCAAACATGAAGTCTGCTTTCAAAGCAAACAGAAACAACCATGTAGCCCCCAAATAAAACTAAACCAGTCTTACATGGTTCCAATATGTTGTTCTCTGTGAAAACAACACAATTACTTAGGATGAAACTGTAAAACATCAACAAAATCAACAATTTAATAATAGTATTCCATCTAAAATGCGTCTATTTATTGTTCTACACAGATACTGTTTTATAGGCAGTTTTGAAAATGCACAACCACATATTATGACTTTCCGATGAAGGTTATTTTCAAATTAATTATATTCATAGATGTTATAATTATAGTATAGTTGCAGGATTAAAGAAATATTTATAATACATGGTAGCCCTGAATAATCTTGCTATAATCGAGCTAGAGTACACTTATTAGGCTACTCCTTCTAGACCTTTTATATCTTCTATACCAAATTTCCAGGCATTCATCTACGACCCAAGGAGGGTTCCATAAAGGTTTTATTTTTCAAAATGCCCTGTGAGTTCACATTGGATGCTTGACACTGATTACATGATTTGGAACAATACAGAAAACACGGATAGCATTGCAATCAATTATACTTAATAATGATGAAGGGTACTATTGCATTCCAAATAAGCGTATATGTATGGCTATTTATTTGGACAATAAATGCCAGCCTATATGGTCTTATTCAGGTCTGTATGCTTATTTAATGCTGGCAGTTCCATCCTATGTTTTTTTATTTGGGTCAACGTTATTTACTGTTGTTGGTTCCACCTTATATGGTTTTTATTAGGCACTACATGTATTTATTTGCATCACCGATACAATGTTCTGAGAAATATTTATATATATAAACATTATTCTTGCCAGTGAATCGACGAAGCCAAACGCGCAGTGCTCTTCATTCTTAAGACTTACGGCGATGCTGTTTACGCCGGTCACCACGCCAATCATGGCAGATAACGATCTTTTCACTAACAAATTAAAAAACTACACACATGCACAAAAGTTTTACTTATGGAACCTGTGTATAAAATATAAAGGTTTGTTATGTTTTATTGGGATGTTGTGGTCAAGACGTTAGTATTACGGCTAGTAAATTGCAAATCTCGCAGTCTAGGGCTGGGCGATAAAGCATGATTAACAACGTTTCACAGGCAATTTGCGACGCGACCAATTCACGTGGCGCGACGTCATCAGACAACCCTTACTGCAGTAGTGACCTCGATGCTATGCGGCAGAGCTACGTGGTAAACAAGCCATAGTGGATCACTCCATTTATGTATTTAGGGGTGGCAGGCTTGGCGGAATTTGGCATTGTTTCTATTAACGTAATACTAACAATTATAGATATATTCCATTTGCTGTTTTCAACAAATATCAGTTAATGTTAAACTACTAATCACTGAGACAAACTAAATGGAGCGTTATGTCTGGAGTTTTGTTTCAACGTTTGATTTAATATACAGTATTATTGTTTGTTTGATTTAGGCAACTCCTGTTTGCATATAATTATGTTGTTGCATTGTCAAAAAATGCATTAGACACAACATAGTTGAGACAGTTAACAATACACCAAGTATTATCATTAATAAAATTTACACCCACAGTCTGTATGGTTTTTCAACATACACAACAAACTTTTTTATTTTAAATTATGAATCCTGTTGTCGTATTCATAACTGCTTTATTTGTAATTCGTAATACGTATTGAAATGTATACCTAAGTATCCATATGTACGTCAATTATTTGTACAAGAGTACATTTAATCAGTCCTTGTATTATGTATGTATGTTGATACACTGAGTAATTATCAACTGTAAAACAAGGCATATGCTATTCTGATTTGTGACATGTAAATTTGAATGTTGATTATATTTATGGGGTGGCTCCTGTGCCAGCGATATTGTATATCTTAATGGTAGTCTCCCGACCTTATCTAGTACTCATTGTTATTCACTGTGTATATATCGTATTTATAGGTCAAATAAACTGATTCTGAGTTCTGAGTTCAAAAAGACACCAATTAAAATTGTAAATACACACATTGCAACTTATTCCACATTATTACTGGCTTACAATATTATTCCAAGGTGTACTTTTATTATAATTCCAAGAAATTTCCGCCCTATACTCTTATTATGCCTTGTACTCTCATTATAAATCCGAGAAATTTCCACCCTATACTATTATTCCGCCTTATACTCTTATTATAATTTCAAGAAATTTCTGCCCTATACTATGTTATTCTGACCTACATTCTTATTAAAATTCTGAGGCATGTCCACCCTATACTGTTATTCTTATTTGGAATGCAACAGTAGTTTGTAGTTATTACGTTCAACTGTTCGCAAAACTATGCATGTTTTGTACAACTTTCATATAAAAATAAACAAGGAATCATAATACATATTAAAAGCATCTTATATACTGAACAAAGGTATATTAATTACCCCCACATATAACATACTAAAGTATCTGATCAGAAGGATTGGTATTTTTCTTAGTTATAATAATAAAGTTTCCATGTGATCTTACCAGGGAAGTCGACTCCTTCAGGGAAGTAGTAGTCAGTATACTGCAGATGGAAGGCAGACATCTCTGGTGGCAACAAAAGTTGTTTCTTCTCCGATGACAGGAACCGTCGCGGCGTATTCCGTCCTGTATCCGACGTAGTTGACACTCGAAACACGACAAAATCCTCGGCTCTCAAAACAAAGCAACTCTCCAGAAGCCTTGCTGCAACCCGAGGCTGCACTGGCCCTGCCTTGGATCCCACCTTGTCCCCTGTGGAGTGAGAGGGGGAAGAGGAGGGGCTGTCCGTGTAAGCCTGCCTCACCCGACCCACGTCCGCCTTGAAGGCATCGTACAGAACTTGTGACCACACGTCATATGCTGCCATGTTCTCGTCATACTTCAACCAGTGTCTGCGGTCAGAACCTGCCAGAGATTGACATGGAACAAATGGTGTCAGAAGTGGGATGGTAGTGGCCGGAACCTATATACATGGTATCAGAAGTGGGACGATTGTGGTCAGAACCTACATACCTGGTATCAGAAGTGGGATGATTGTGGTCAGAACCTATATACATGGTATCAGAAGTGGGATGATTGTGGTAAGAACCTATATACGTGGTATCAGAAGTGGGATGATTGTGGTCAGAACCTATATACATGGTATCAGAAGTGGGATGATTGTGGTCAGAACCTATAAAAATGGTGTCAGAAGTGGGATGATTGTGGTCAGAACCTATATACATGGTATCAGAAGTGGGATGATTGTGGTCAGAACCTATAAAAATGGTGTCAGAAGTGGGATGATTGTGGTCAGAACCTATATACATGGTATCAGAAGTGGGATGATTGTGGTCAGAACCTATAAAAATGGTGTCAGAAGTGGGATGATTGTGGTCAGAACCTATATACATGGTATCAGAAGTGGGATGATTGTGGTCAGAACCTATAAAAATGGTGTCAGAAGTGGGATGATTGTGGTCAGAACCTATATACATGGTATCAGAAGTGGGATGATTGTGGTCAGAACCTATAAAAATGGTGTCAGAAGTGGGATGATTGTGGTCAGAACCTATATACATGGTATCAGAAGTGGGATGATTGTGGTCAGAACCTATAAAAATGGTGTCAGAAGTGGGATGATTGTGGTCAGAACCTATATACATGGTATCAGAAGTGGGATGATTGTGGTCAGAACCTATAAAAATGGTGTCAGAAGTAGGAGGACGACGACAAATTATTCTTGGAGATTTTGCATTTTCTTTTTCTAAAACAAACCATTAACACTCATTGGATCCAAAACTTAACAAGCTTGTATGATTAAAAGATTATTATATAGTCAATGATATACTTTATAAAGCTAAAATGTCACGACGTGACAACGTTCCCACAGAAATGGTTGTGTATTGCGGGTATGAAGCCTTTTTGAAAGGCAAATTACCTCTTGATTGGCTTTAGAATACAAAGGGTCCTTGGTACTCACCTGCAATGTGGAAGGGGTAGTGGTCAAAGGAAAGCTTGTAGAGGGTCACTTGTAGTGCCCCACCCTCCACCTTTCTCTTGTATTCCTCATCTACAAAGCACGATCAACAATTTTCATTTATGGTATGTCGTAATATATATGAGGTATCATGGGGCACTATTTGTATCCACTTTCATAGGTGTTTATATTGGCGCATACATCAAAACGGTGTTTTCACAATAGAAATAAAATAAAAACTGCATGCTCTATAGCAAGATGGTGACAAGGTCAACTGAGCTTTAATTGCTTGCACTGTACCGTATTCACCGCAGTAGTGTCTGTACCCACATTATTGCACATATCCAGTTCCTGAAAATTTAGGGTTAACTGTTGTTTGCAATCCATGATCAATTTATGTTATGTAACTTATGTGTAAATGATTTTGTGGGAGAGGGGGCAATATTGTGAATCAGTTATTCCCCATGCTCACATTAGCATGCACACCGTAAATTAAAAATATCCCAACCTAATCTTTCATGGGTCACATAGCAATTCTATATTGATGTAATACAGTTGTTTAATTTAGTACTTATGGGTAATAATATAGTCAAATAGCAATTCTATATTGATGTAATACAGTGGTTTAATTAATTTATTTAACTTATTTATTTAAACTATACATATTTGTCTTTTAAACACATTTTTTTACTTTTCAAAATATTTTAAGTAAACTAGTTCGATCTTGTTAGTAGTTTGATCTTGTAAGAACAGGTTTCAACCTGGAAACATGTCACATTACAAAAGTATATTAATAATAACAAATTACTATCATACCTGGTGCAACGTCGTCACAAAGGTGAAGGTCAATGCGGCCTGTGTGGAGGTGATAGGACGTCTCTGTGATGTCATACTTGGTGAACAGCTGCGAGATGGCCTGGACTGATCTGTTAGCCTGCTGCTGTGTAGCGCCATGGGTTGGTGATTGGGTCTGATTCTATATAGAAACAGTCAAAGTTAGGCTGACTACCCAAGTGGTACTTACTATCACAGCATCTCTTGGAAGTTCATTGTTCATTTATACTTATTGTTATATACTTTGGTGAAGAGTATTAGTAGAAAACACAGTTTATATTTACATAGACAAGACAGTGGTTGCTTTTTGAAGAATAAAGTGTCTACTGTAGATATGTTGCAAATAAGGATTATTCCCTCGATCATTTCATCCAAAGACTGGTTTAAAATATGATCCCTTACTTGCTTCAGCAATGTTCTGTTGAATCGCTCAAACAGAAGCTGGGAATGGAAAGGGTAACAACTCATGCCATTCATAATGATGAAGAGAAATCTGTTATTTTGTACTGTGAGTGGTTGTTGGAGAATGATGTCGACAGATAAAAGGAGTGGAGATGCATGGTGGAGACGACAGTGACAACAAATATAACAAAGTGAGGATGAGTATTGAGGCCAGCTGCACCCCAGACTTAAGGACAAATGAGGAGAACAATCATGGAACAGTGGTACATCTGTAACGTCACTTATTATACAGCTACAGACATTGCATAACAGATGTAAAAAAAGATGTGACAAAATTAATCAACCTGTGTTCAATGACAGCAGTGGTCTCACCTTGAATTTCTGTGCAGCGTTCAGTTTGCTCTGTTGCGATGACTTCTTGATGACCTCCTCAAGGGAGTTGATGAAGATTAGAGCGGCCTTGAGTTGTGAGTCGGTCAACACCCACAATAGGTCGTCTAGGTTCACCTGGAGACGTGATGTCACGATGCCGCAATCTGCAGTTGGGGTGTCCAAAAAAGTTATTCGCTTTCAATCCATCCAATACGTGGCGTGTGACTTGCCATTTGTATGATCCAAAATTGTTGTAAGCATCAATTTGTATTAATATGTCTGATTTACTAGGTGGCGCCACTTTAGCAATTTATTTTCCTGGTGATACTTGCTGATGACCAAAGACTCCCTCTCCCCAAGGTAATGATTAATTAAATGGTCACATGGCTCGATGTCATCCTCACTGACCCCACAGATAAACTATGTAAAAAACATTAAATCATAAAGTAAACATAATATTATATGGCAACAAATTGAGGGACTGGTTGTGTTTTAGTGATACATGCACTGTATATGTTATGTCCAATCCAAGCATTTATGGCCAGCTGTGTTTGAGGACTGATTTATCCATAACAATTGGTACACATTATGCTTTTCCACATTATTATATTTATCTTTCAATTCCACAAAAATTCAGTTTCTATGTTGCAATAAAGCATAAGTGATGATACAAAAAAGTCATACTTAATTTACAAACTAAACGAATTAAATATACAAAAAGAAATGACATCACCACCAACCCATGTGACCTGAACTCACCAATCAGCCGCTTCTTCATGGTGATGCGGATCTTGGACTGGTTGGCAATGAGGCGGAGTGGGGTCGTGTTGAGGTCGCAGTCACTGCCCTCAAGGGCGTTGGCCTCGATCCTCAAGGTCTGCCACTCGGCCTCCTTAAACAGGAGGATTTCCCCTCTTGCGTCATCCTTGATGCGGGTCATACGCAGGTTCCCTTTCTGCCATGTCGGGGTCTTGCTCTCAATCACAATGCGCGACATCTGTGTGATGATATGATAATATAAGAGGGTGAAAAACAATTCAACGAAAGTATACATTTATCACTACTATGTCTTTACAGAGTGTAAAGATGATAACCGTTTTGTTTTTCTCTTATATAATGTACTAATGTCCCTCAACGTAAACTCTCCTAACAACAAGACTTGTCTACTTACCAACTCAGCTCTACCTTCCCTCCAACTGAGTTCCATCCTGTCTCCCTTTAGCCCCACCTTCCCTCCAACTGAGTTCCACCCTGTCTCCCTTTAGCCCCACCTTCCCTCCAACTGAGTTCCATCTTCCCTCCAAATATTTTGTTGTTGTATCCCAATGAGTTCACATAAAGCCTCTACACTAGCCCTGGCTTCCTTGCAGTGTTCCCAAACAGTTGTCTTCTCTTCATTAGCCCATACACCTAACATACATGTCTTTCACTTTTTCCACATACACTCTGTAAAATTCCATATATAATTTCACATATATTATCCAACTGACATTTATTTGATTTTGCATTTAAAAATAAATACACGAAATACCAACCCGTAAGAATGCAGTGTACAGTAAATACCAACCCGTAAGAATGCAGTGTACAGTAAATACCAACCCGTAAGAATGCAGTGTACAGTAAATACCAACCCGTAAGAATGCAGTGTACAGTAAATACCAACCCGTAAGAATGCAGTGTACAGTAAATACCAACCCGTAAGAATGCAGTGTACAGTAAATACCAACCCGTAAGAATGCAGTGTACAGTAAATACCAACCCGTAAGAATGCAGTGTACAGTAAATACCAACCCGTAAGAATGCAGTGTACAGTAAATACCAACCCGTAAGAATGCAGTGTACAGTAAATACCAACCCGTAAGAATGCAGTGTACAGTAAATACCAACCTGAAAGGATGCTGCGAAGGCATTTGCCTTGAAGTTGACAACGACAGAGTTGATAGACAGATACATGCCGTCGATGATACGCTCGGCAAAGCCATATTGGCCTGAAGCACTGCAAACACACAATCACTTTTTTCGAGTCATTTCAGAACAGAGAATTTATTTATTACAACTAACATAGAATGTCCCATTTTCAACAACTGAAACACAGTAGCAGGGAAAGATCTGGTACGTACAAAGTATTTTTACTTTTGAAAAGCCCTGCTGACTGAAGCAACTTATGTTTATGAGCTGGGACAGGAGGTGTAAATACATAATGGACTATTTATCTAAGTGCAATATCTAATGTGCAGCGACCCCAGTAGCATACAACAGACAGATGGGTGCTCTGTTCAAAATTTACTGCCATTCTGAGACCATCAATTTTTCGATTTCTCTCAAAAAGTGGCAGCCCACAAACCAACATGTTTTCCTTTTCATAGTTCCAAAACCAACAATGCAAATTTATGATATTCAAATGTTCTGTCAATATATGAAGCATCAATTTTGTTGTGGCACCACCAATTTTACAAGGTCGAAGGTCCTGTTGGACACTAACTTTTCCACTCAAGTGTGGAACACTGGTGGGATGGTTATGTTAGGGTAGGATTGTACGTGGGGTGGCTACGTTGTGTCTCACCTATAGCCTGCCATTGGTGAGGTCGTCTCTGGACTGCGAGGATTGTCACATGTTTCCATCTCAATGACCACCTCGTCGAGGTACTACAACCATAAATGTCTACTATGAACCACATATTGTTTGTATAAAATTACAGGTAAAACATTCCTGGCATAAAATGCACAAAGTATGAACCCCACACAGTTGGTATGATCTACATAAGTGTCATGAACCACATTTGGTTCATATGAACTATTATCATTATATTCTAATTATTTTGTTTACTAAATTATATAGCACTAACACATATAATAATATTATTCCGGTAGATGTTTTCATCAATGTTTGTTAATTTATTTATCCAAATTACATAATGCTGTAACTATTAATCTTTTTATTTTATTCATGATACTATGTATATTTTTAATTGTTTTTTTTATGTAAATGTAAACAGCACATGTTTTGAAACAAAATTGATAAACATTTCAGAAGGTAGGGTTATTCAAATCTCTAAACTACCTCATACCAACCCACTGGACTAGAAATGAAGGGCAATGGTTATCTCCATAACTGTAGATTGATCTTAAAACTCCTTCCCTCCGACCATTTAATTTCTGCTCTCACCAATTATGGTACTGCAAGCAGCCAATAATAATTTTCCAATAAATCGAATGAAATGCCTGTCTCTGGACAGTGAATCAACACTTAATCCATCCACTAAAAAGTCAATAACTCAAAATGACTACTCTTGTGCTTTTTTAGTACATCACCAGTGAAGCGAAGGAACAGACTGATGCAAAATGATATTGACACCCGGGAAGTGATACGACCAGATTGCCCCCAAATAATATGTAAGTGGACAAGTCAACAGCTTCCTTGTCCACTTGCTATCTGGGCTTTGTCTGGATGGCAATCTTGTTAAATGTTGTTAAATTTAACCAGCCGTCTACTTGGCTATTCCACTTAATACAACTTAGTTCTTTTATGTGCCATTGTTGTGAGCTCTCAAGATTGAGTCATACAAATGCTCCACATCATCTATTGATTACAAGTGCATTTGCAACTCGATCCATAATGCTGCTTCACACAACATGTAAAGTCATGGTTGTGGTGTTTGTGAATACAGGTACATAAACTGTCATTCTGGGGTCAGACCGGTGTTCACCAGCTGTGTCTAGATGTGTCATGTGATCAATCATACAGACATGTGAATTTTGGTGATCACAGCCAAATGTACGGATGGTTACATAAACTGGTGACTAGAATAAATAGGACATAGAATAATACAGGTGTGCATAGGTAAACATTAAATATGCAATAATAATATAATAACAATGGAATAGAATTATAATGAAATGACAAAGAATATTATGTAAGGAATAACTGTAAAGGAATAAACAGAATGTGAAATGAGACAGGAATAAACGACAGTGAAATGAATTACAAATGGATTAATGACACAGGTCTACGGTGTATGTGCTTGAATTAATGTAGAGATTGTATTCGTTTGTTCTTATAAACTTTTTGAATTCAGAATGTTGCACTGCTCTAATTTAAATTATTTTGATTTGATATTTTTCTGTGGCTGCATCAGTACGTCTTAGTCTGTTATATAGTTTTCACATAACCATGTATTAGTCTTATATTTATATCTATTATTTTAATTTCACAACATTTACACCAAATTAATATAAATTTAAGAAGATTAATTATATTTATCATTATAAATTATTTCCACAACATTGTTTTAGCTTGTCTGTCATGTGTAAGAAAATATCCTTTATTTCAGTAATCACTAACTGGAACTAAAAAGAGATCATCCAGGACAGAGACAAATGTTTACAGCTAATTTATAAATGTATAAACGAATATCTAATAATAAATATGGCAATAAATGTATCTGAAATTAAAACAATAAATATGACATTTTTATCGCTTACCCATTAATAGTAAATGTCCCATGCAGTCGTTCACAATTAAACTGAACATGATTGATGTCTGGTGAAAATAAAGATGTTGAGGGGCAGCTACTGCTGTTTGAATCGTTATGCAGTGCATCGGACTCTCAATCGAGAGATTCTAGGTTTGAATCCTCTAGCTGTCGCTGTGAACTTTGGACAGATTCGTTCATTCTATGTTGCTAGATTTACTCAGCTGTATAATACCAGTTTCACATGTAATTAAATATTGATTATCATAACATGTTTATGGTATTAAATTATACCAGCTGTGTAGTTCATTATATTTAAAGAACACATGGTGCCACAAAATGCTAATTAAAATTATTTGTTCATGCTTGTGTTGTCCATATGTACAGCAAATGGGGAATAACATGAAATAGTGATATTGTACCAGCTTTGGACTAGAATGTATTCATTACCAACTTGTTAGTAAGATATTGGAGTGTACAGCAAATGGGGAATAACATGAAATAGTGATATTGTACCTGCTTTGGACTAGAATGTATTCATTACCAGCTTGTCAGTAAGATATTGGAGTGTACTGTAAAAACGGTACTGTTACGAAAGTGCAGTATTTGTATGACAAATGTCAACCATTAATTTTCTAGGGTGTTTTTGGTGTAAATAGTTACAGGGGGTAAAACACTGGGGGTATAAGTTGGGAGTAAATTATTAGGGAAGAGACAGGGAGATATGTGACCATGGTGTAAATGACCACACTGTGAGGGCCTGCTACCTGGACCATATGTGACCTGCCATTGCGAGGTGAGTATTAATTTGCATAATCATAAAATGAACTTTTTTTGGGTACCATTTTGAACTCCTCAGATCATTAGCTTTAACATGATACCTCATTTATTGAATATATCAGTAATTTATTTATTTATTGCTAAAATTGAAGCCACCATTACAAAAACAACATTATGAGAAACAAGTTAATTTTGACTTGTGCTGTTTATTGTTTGTTAATATGTGGGTTTGTAAATGCCGCTATTTTATTGGTTTTGGATTGTTTGGTGAGGGAAATAAACTGGATATTGAAAGGAGAGATTAAAGGCATTTCTGCCCAAATAACCAAATGTATGAGACCTGACGTAGACAGTTATTTCTAGCAAGTGGGCAGAATAGGCCAGTAACTTACTACCTGGTTCACTGTGGAAGGTTATATACCCCACACACCCTATGGCCACACTCTGACCATCACACACACACACCCTATGGCCACACTCTGACTATCACACACACACACACACACACTACGGCCATTCTCTGACCATCACACAGTCACACACACCCTATGGCAACACTCTGACCATCACACACACACACCCTACGGCCACACTCTGACCATCACACACACACACCCTATGGCCACACTCTGACCATCACACACACACACACACACACACACACACACACACACACACACACACACACACACACACACACACACTACAGCCATTCTCTGACCATCACACAGTCACACACACCCTACGGCCACACTCTGACCATCACACACACACACCCTACAGCCACACTCTGACCATCACACACACACACCCTATGGCCACACTCTGACCATCACACACACACACACTATGGCCACATTCTGACCATCACACACCCTACAGCCACTCTCTGACCATCACACACACACACACACACACACACACACACACACACACACACACACACACACACACACACACACACACACACACACACTACGGCCACACTCTGACCATCACACAGTCACACACACCCTACGGCCACACTCTGACCATCACACACACACACACACACCCTACAGCCACACTCTGACCATCACACACACACCCTATGGCCACACTCTGACAATCACTCACACACACACATACTATGGCCACATTCTGACCATCACACACCCTACAGCCACTCTCTGACCATCACACACACACACACACACTACGGCCACACTCTGACCATCACACACACACACTACGGCCACACTCTGACCATCACACACACACCCTACGGCCACACTCTGACCATCACACACACACACACACACACACACACACACACACACACACACACACACACACACACCCTACAGCCACTCTCTGACCATCACACACACACCCCCTACGGCCACACTCTGACCATCACACACATACACACCCTACAGCCACACTCTGACCATCACACACACACCCTACGGCCACACTCTGACCATAACACACACACTACGGCCACATTCTGACCATCACACACACACACCCTACAACCACTCTCTGACTATCACACACAAACACACACACACACACACACACACTATGGCCACACTCTGACCATCACACACACACCCTACGGCCACACTCTGACCATCACACACACACCCTACGGCAACATTCTGACCATCACACACACACCCTATGGCAACACTCTGACCATCACACACACACACCCTATGGCCACATTCTGACCATCACACACACAACACCTTACGGCCACACTCTGACCATCAGACACACACCCTATGGCCACACTCTGACCATCACACACACACACACACACACACACACTACGGCCACATTCTAACCATCACACACACACACCCTACAACCACTCTCTGACAATCATACACACATACTACGGCCACACTCTGACCATCACACACACACACACACACACTACAGCCACACTCTGACCATCACACACACACCCTACGGCCACACTCTGACCATCACACACACACCCTACGGCAACACTCTGACCATCACACACACACCCTATGGCCACACTCTGACCGTCACACACACAACACCTTACGGCCACACTCTGACCATCACACACACACACTCTATGGCCACACTCTGACCATCACACACACACCCAATGGCCACACTCTGACCATCACACACACACACACCGTACG
This sequence comes from Paraescarpia echinospica, assembly GCA_020002185.1. NCBI lineage: Eukaryota > Metazoa > Annelida > Polychaeta > Sabellida > Siboglinidae > Paraescarpia > Paraescarpia echinospica. Next base: position 60,175,440 of record CM034536.1, read on the forward strand.
GCCACACTCTGACCATCACACACCCACCCTATGGCCACAACCTGACCATCTGCGATACAGGTGAAGTGACTGGGGGTGGTGGCCTTATCAGTGGACTCACGGGTCACTTACCAGGCAGATAGGTTGACTCTTGAGCTTCGTCCATTGGATCTGAAACACAACAGGGTCAACATGACACTAAGGCTGATCAAAGCCAATGTTTGTTGTACAGCTTGGCTGAGCTTGTACATAAATACAGAAGGTACTCTTCAATCGGTGGTCAGAGACCTTAGACAATTCTCTTGTGGCGGTAGTTTATGGTTGAGTTTATTGTGGCAAACAGTTCTTTTTGAAACTACATACAGGCACACACCTTTGAAGCTCTACAAGCAGGAATACAGACAGACAGACAGACAGACAGACAGACAGACAGACAGACAGACAGACAGACAGACAGACAGACAGACAGACAGACAGACAGACACACAATGTTAGACAGACACACAATGTCAGACAGACAAACAGACAGACAGACACTGACAGACAAACAGACAGACAGACACTGTCAGATGGACGGACGGACAGACAGGCGGAAGGATGGATGAATGGGCAGGCAAATATTTCTATTTAACTCAAATACATTAACTTTAACTAAGCTAGTGAATATGTACACATAAATATAACACTAATATTAAGGAGACTTCCAGAATCTCAACAAAAGCAGCGAATATGTTGCAGGATCTACATGCAGTAAAGTTCAGTACACATTCTAGATTATATAACAGTCTATGATTATACAGAGAATTGCACAAACAGATGATGCTAGAAAGACTGACAAATTCTAGGGAAATGACCAATTCTGGGCTATTGAAATTAATGAATTAACACAGATATAGGACACAATAGACCCTGCAGCACTACATACCCGTACTGCTATTGCTCGTTTTGATGGGTCTATCTGCAGATTAATATTGACAGGACTACCTGTTAAATATCACCAAAAAATGCACGCATCAGATAATAATTCTGTATTCTGGCCATTGTTGAATGGTATTTGTTTAGTGCGCTGTCCAATAAAGTTGCTGTGACATTACAGAAGCCAACATTGTGTGGGTGAACGGAAGCCAGAAAAGCTAGTTTATTCACAAGAACCTGGTCTTTTGCTTACTGAAATAATCGTCACATGCGCAAGAGTAATAATCACAACCCACCCGTGACATTTGTGCACAATGGATTGGAAAATGTCACCGGCAAATTAATCACTGACTGAGTACTGGGGCGAGATAGAACAGTTACATAATTACACCCTGCTAAACAGAAGGTCTTGTTAACCCTGGCGAAGTTGCATGTTCGAGTACCCAGAATCATCATGAGTAGTATTTATTAAATATTAGGATGAAGTTCACTGAATGAATTTTATCCCATCCCAATTTGTGATCAGAACTGTGGGACTCATCCAACTTCAAAGGTATATACAGGTATGGATGTGTGCCTCCACAATAAGTACCAATAATGGCTGTCTTTGCAAATTGAATGTTTTTTTACCATTTGACCACTGTGCAAATGCAACATTAAAATAACACACACAGAAATAGACAGCCTTTGTTTAGTGTGTTTTCAACCTAAAATGAGTCCAAATGTTTGAAAGTGGCTTGATAACAATATACCTGTACATTAGACAAGATACTGCTACCATGAACACTTGATTGAAGTCCACGTTCGATAAGAACTGCACAGCTTAATCACTACATCAGCCTGGGCTGTGCCAGAAGCCATAATCCCGTGGTCAACTAGGACACATCTATTGATCATCAGGCAAAGTACAGGTAACCCCCATCACAGAGGACAGACTGGAATGTCATCAAATATGTATACAGACATCACGACACAGTATCCACTGTCAGATGTGCTTACCTACATTGAAGTGTGGACAATAATCGCTATTTTATCACTAAGATTTAATTAGCTAAATACTCTGTAAAGGTTAGCTTTGCAAATGATTGTCAGGTTCATAATAACATTGGCTTTAATTAGTTATTGTTTTAGGTGGATTGATAGGCAATGAGGTTTAATTAAAACAATGCTAAATATTTATAAATTCATAAATACCTTTGGAAAGGGTTAATTTAGCAAATGATTGCCAGGAAATTGGTTCACAACAATACTGGCTGTAATTATTTATTTGTTTCTTGGGTGGACTGAGAAGTACTGGGTGACTAGTGCAATAGCCAGTGGTCACTGCAAACTTGTGGTTATAGATTAAAGTCCTGGGGACCGTCTCACTAAAATTAAGGGTTTTTTCCAAATGCAAAAAATACTGCCGTATCACCGAGGAGACTATTTCCATGAGACACCGGCAAAAGTGTCCCAGTGGCATCTCCTGATGATGACAGTTGTCAGTATACACACTCACTACTGAGGAGTAATATCGATTTTAAAGAGCCAAATCAGGCGTATAAGCTCATTTGGTAAATTAATAGGCAACGACCCATCCTGTCGTGCTGAATCATAAATGAATGACAACAATAAGAACACATTTATAGATGATGTAAATGCATCCAGATACACCAGGTTCCTTGTAGATACAGGATGGAACATGTTGATGTGTCAATCATTTAGGGTTGAATAAATTAAGAAATCGTGTACCACGCTTTTATGCATTGCTTACAAACATTAACACGCCCAAACGGGCAACAACTTTAAGAGCAACTATTAAACGGGAAATAACTCCTATTATGGCGAAGTTACATAGAATGCTGAATAAGTGAACATGTGCAAATATGACCATAGGGATTAGTTTATAGAGAACTGTGTAGTGGACATATAGGTCAACAGGAGAAACTGAACAGTTTCAGCCATCGTCTGGAGTGCAATATGAACGACCCTCCATAGACACTCTTAACTTGGGAAAGGCAACCACTAAGTAGACGTTTTACATAAATCATTTAGCCTAAGAGAAGTAGCAATCTAACATGAAAATGTTAGAACACAAAACCGTATATCTTCAAAGAAGCGCTATTAATAGATTTCCAATTTACAAACCAGCACATTAATCAATACAATGAAATATGGTGCAAGATTTGCAGCATTTGTACTGCTCATATAAATCAGATGACAACTGAAGCATGCATGTGCATCACGATGTCAGGATATTGCTAGCTCGAGTAATGAATCTTTAGTGAGAGATCAGAAATACTTAGCATTGAGAAAGTTATGAGCTCCTAGTTGATGCATCACAGACAAGGAAAAGATGCCAAAAGCACACAAAAATTACATTTATGAGATTAGTTAGTATAATTAAATTATACTAACTACCAGCTTACACCTACTGATGGAGTATCAGTAACACACCACGGGAACCAGTTATCGCCATTACTTTGACATTACAGTATTTTGAGTTCAGGGTATAATCATTCACCAAGTGTGAAAAGGGTCACTTGCGCAGTTGTGAAAAATAGATATATTAACTGAAAGATACAAGCTATCTATTGTCTATTCCAACTTTAGTATACAGTGTAAACAAACAAAAATATTTTATATCACACTCTAAGAAATGTGGTTCCGTTTTGCAATATATAATTAATATAGATTATTATAAATACATACAGTGGCTTTACAGTTTTGATTACCAGTTTTAAAGCACTACTTCACATACAATTACCACCTATGCTTGTGGGTTCAGTTTCAGTTCAGTGATCACCTAGGTCTGTGGCTTCCCAGTTTCATCTGAATTAAATCGATTAGTGCATGTGTACAACTTCTAGGTTCGACATTTACTAGTTACTCTTGTTGTGTTACTTTTATGCTGGTAATTATCGGAACATTATATCAATATATCAATTGTGGATTCTTTGTTCGTTTTCAACTGGAATACTGCTGATGGATTTTTAGATTGACCAATCCGTTTCTTCTGATGCGCCTCTGAGCTTGGTTTCCAAGGATTTAGGCACAATAGAAGTTATCTTATTATTATTATTATTAACTACTTGGTTAACAAATAAACAATACATAGGTTTGCAACTTTCATTTCATTTATTGTTTTTTTTTCACATCTGGGCAAATTACCCTTTTCACACTTGGGAGCTGGATAAATGACACTTGGGCAAATGGCCCACTGGGTACATCGTTGATTTGTAAACCCGTTCACAGCACTTGGCACCATCTTGAGATTCACTAATAATTTTATAGTTTTTACATTTTTTCGATAGGTGGCAAAGCAAATATGTAACTTCAGAAGGAAATAAGCCAAAATAAGTGGTACATTAGAGGCCACCGGTCGAAGGAAGGAAGTGACGACAGAAAGAGGTGACTGGATTCCATAACCTGGGAGGAGATGCATTTACAATACCCACAAATTCACATGTATAATAGACAATATAAAAAAGTTCAGAACAATCGATTGGCAGAACAATTTATTCTGTACATTTCAAAACAAGTGCTGTTGTCATAACTTAAAATGGAACTTCAGTTGCAAAGAAGAACTATGTTGTCAGAATTTTCACATGCTCTTTTGTTTCTGTTTCAGTTTCATTTGTTGTGCAACCAACACTCAACATTCGTATTTTTTCTGTTGCTGTATCATCCCAAATAGCCACTAACACAGCCCCATGACTACAAGCACACAAAGTTCAGTCTGCGTAGCACGCAACATTTCCATTCAAGTAATTTTCTTTTTTCAATAAATGTAACTCAAGTCAACAGCGTCCATCTCGTGACAGCTGGGTGTTTTAAAGCCAGTGCAGCCATGGCAACAGTCCTGTGCTTGACATATGAGTTGACAGGATGCAGGTTTTAAAAAACTCAACCTGTTGTGTAGTCGTCACACATGAGAATGCCTGCAGGTGGAATGGGCTGCTGCTTTTTATTCCTCAATTCAAATGAAGGATGTACAACTTACAACACTGACATCTGAACATGTCAACATGTGAAGTCTCTGAACCAATTTAAAAAGATAAACAGAAAATACAGACCCTGGGACTTACGTAAAAGAATCCTAGGGGAAATATTTCATCCTATGGGTCATGGAAATGGAGGTTTGTGGGACATTTTTAGTTGGGAATTGTGTTTATAAATGTAATGGTGGGTTGGGAAATTGTGGGTATAAATATAATGACGGCCTGTGGAATTGTGGGTATAGATGTAATGATGGCCTGTGGAATTGTGGGTATAAAAGTAATTGGTGGGCTGGGGAATTGTGGGTATAAATGTAATGGTGGGCAGGTGAATTGTGGGTATAAATGTAATGGTGGGCAGGGGAATTGTGGGTATAAATGTAATGATGGGCAGGGGAATTGTGGGTATAAATGTAATGGTGGGCAGGGGAATTGTGGGTATAAATGTAATGGTGGGCAGGGGAATTGTGGGTATAAATGTAATGGTGGGCAGGGGAATTGTGGGTATAAATGTAATGGTGGGCAGGGGAATTGTGGGTATAAATGTAATGGTGGGCAGGGGAATTGTGGGTATAAATGTAATGGTGGGCAGGGGAATTGTGGGTATAAATGTAATGGTGGGCAGGGGAATTGTGGGTATAAATGTAATGGTGGGCAGGGGAATTGTGGGTATAAATGTAATGGTGGGCAGGGGAATTGTGGGTATAAATGTAATGGTGGGCAGGGGAATTGTGGGTATAAATGTAATGGTGGGTTGGGGAACTGTGGGTATAAAATAGTATACCAGGTAAATACAATGGCAGGCTGGGAAATGTATGTATGTAATGGTGGGCTGAGGAATATTGGATCATGTCCAGAGCTGGTAGAAGTACAAGCAACTAGGAAAAAAGCTACTCAAGTAAAAGTTCTTTTTTTAAATGTACTTGCAATACAAATAAAAAGTAAACAACTGTATTGAAGTAAACACAAAAGTACTTTTCTAAGTTAATGGCTTGACATTTTGCTTTGCAACTTATACGCCACCTGGTAGTAATGCCGGCTAATGGTAACAAACCAGCCAATCAGACAATATTACAACTTATTGTTCCTGCTGATACCTATATTGAGATCTGTGCCAGGGGCAAACAGTTCTGGGTTCTGGTTCATTTGTCGGAAACATCTTAGAAGTTCAACAATGTTAACACATAATTATGGATACTTCATTACATTCACAAAAGTACACTTTAATTACACTTCATTACAAGTAAAAGTACTTCAAACAAAATGTACTTCATTCTCAAGAAATGTAAACTGTTCTACTTAAGTAATGTAACAAAGTAAAAGTACTTCTTTACATTCCAGCTCTGACCATATCCAACTGTAATGACGAGATGGGGAATTGCAGGCATAAATGTAATTATGTGCTGGGGAACAGTGGGTATAAATGTAACGGTGGGCTGGGGAATTGTCCACATAAATGTAATGGTGGGTTGGGGAATTGTCCACATAAATGTAATGGTGGGCTGGGGAATTGTCCACATAAATGTAATGGTGGGCTGGGGAATTGTCCACATAAATGTAACGGTGGGCTGGGGAATTGTCCACATAAATGTAATGGTGGGCTGGGGAATTGTCCACATAAATGTAATGGTGGGCTGGGGAATTGTCCACATAAATGTAATGGTGGGTTGGGGAATTGTCCACATAAATGTAATGGTGGGCTGGGGAATTGTCCACATAAATGTAATGGTGGGCTGGGGAATTGTCCACATAAATGTAATGGTGGGTTGGGGAATTGTCCACATAAATGTAATGGTGGGCTGGGGAATTATGGGTATAAATGTAATGGTGAGCTGGGGAATTGTGGGCATAAATGTAATGGTCGGCTGGGGAATTGTTTGCATAAATGTAATGGTGGGCTGGGGAATTGTGGGTATAAATGTAATGATGGGCTGGGGAATTGTGGGTATTAATGTAGTGGCGGCTACAGAATTGTGGGTACACATCTAGGCATACCATAATTAAATGCAACAAAACACCTCATGGATTTACGCCATAAAAAGGCTGGAATTAACCTTACCTAAATCAAAACACAACCATATGTCAGCACTTCATCAAAGTTTAATAAAAATGCTGTTTCAAAGATACATTAGCTTAATTAAATGACTACCACAGAGCAGCATTCCCTGATGAATCATTCATTGCCTATGTTGGACACCTGCAAGGAATCAAGACTGGGCTGAAAAGGTGCAGTGAAGGATGAATTATTCATCTGTTCTGTTATTTCATTGGAGGCGGACATGTGTTGCTCAGAGGCACTTAACAAACAGTTCAATCTGTGAAGATACACCCAAAGCATTGTAGACAGTTAACCTGAATGTATAGTTTTTATCACAACAAACCAACTGTGTAATCACAGTTCTTTCAAGCCTCGATTGCCTCGCGCAAGACTGTCACATAAAAAACTATGTGCGCACACCAATATTAGGCCATTGCTATCCTCATTGTATACATATATATGAAGTCCAGGGTGCGGCTGTCATCAATAAGTACTGCTCCACAATGTTTGTTTGCACTTGATCGTTGATGTTAAATAATTTGATTCAGTTACATGGATGTATATATATATACAGCTGTATATATAGTGCATATATATGCAGTATTCCATATTTCAGTGTATCGTGGAAATTCAACTGCAGTTTTGTAATCAATTATCATACTATTTACTTGAAAACTATTTTCAAGTCAAATAAATGGTGTTAACAGGGGTAGATCTACCCACTAGTCCGCTAGTCCGTACACTAGTAAAGATTACGACGGATTAGTAATCCTGCCTACCAACTAGTCCGGCTGTCTAATAAAAAATCAGCATGTTGCGTGGTGCCATCATCCGTATCATTGATAAACTAATTCTTTACGTAATGAGGCGACAGTGAAATGGTGCTTTTGATTGGCTGTTGTGTGACATCGAATTCTGAAATGACAGTTGTTTGGTTTAGCGTATCTTGTAGAGAGGTACGGCTATTGAGTGCAATTGGTGGCCATTTTAAAATCTTTACATCTACATTGCTTTATTGGTCTACGTTTACGCACGATGTATCGTTATTTGACTGGGGTTGCGAAACCAGCAGTAAAGCGCAAGCTAGAAGAGTGTGAATGGGACACGCAGTACGACCAGCAGAAACGACAGTGTGGGTACTTGAAGGTTTGGGAGCGCGACCACACATGGCTGTCCTACGACAGTTTGATGTTCTGCACAGTGTGTAGGACACACAACGTGACTGGTGTTCATGGCAAGAATGCCTTCTTGACGGTCATGGACACTTTCGACCAGACTGCCTACGTGCTATCGAGTTGTCGAGTGCTGGTGGAGCAACGAGGCCAGACACTCAGCCACTTGGGCCCAGGCCCGACTGACAGTAGTGTCTCCAACGCTGAGTGACACACTGACTGACTGGCAGGCAGTGTTAGCACCAGGCCTGGATGATGACACGGTTTTTTGTGGTTGAAATAAAATTTTTGTGATTTGTTGTTTTTATATTTGCAGGACTAGTAAACCTTTTGGCGGACTAGTAAACTTTTGTCTTTATTAGTCCTGCGGTCCAGTAAAATAAAAGCTGAAGTTCTACCCCTGGTTAATAATATATATCATGTATATTTTGTAAATGTATTGGGTTGATATCAATTGACAGTTTACATGCATTATAAAATCGCATGATAGGACCAGCTAATGAAGAAGAACGCTCAGAAGAAGAAAACATATTTGACCCCATATGCATAATATCATTCTTCTTGGTTGTATACACGTAATATGCATTGGAAAACATAGACACACATATATAATGCATCATATGTATGCATATAGATAATTTCCGAATAATGAGTAAATAAATGCAAATTTGTCCAGATGTGGCCGGTGACTTTTATTAAGACAAATTAGGAGCCACCTCATTTACATTAATAATTACATAACTCTATCAGTGTCTATTTTTTACCAAATTCACATGTTCTGACATAAGTGCATTTGAGTTGGCAGATTTTCAGGTGTGATTGTAGAAGGAGTGGACTGTAATATGGTAGATTTCTAGATGATTTGAGTAATAGGAAGGATATTTGGCAGCAGTTTGCCTGTTTGACCCTTTGGCGGAGTAATGCTTGCAGGCATTCATAAATATTGACAGGTGTCATGAATGCAGGCATTTTACGAGAGCTAGAAACATTACATTTTGACTAAACTCGACCAGCATGTCAATGAGATGATGATAACAGTGGGTGAGAAGTTTAAGTATTTTTGTACGTCACGTTTTCTTATAATCAGACAAAACGTTAACATGGTCGCCAGTGTGACATGAACATAAATAATACTGTCTTTCTCTCATGTGTGTACATCTGTATGTGTGTGATCGTGTAGTATACTCGTGCGTGTGCATGCGTGTGCGTCACTGCGTGTGTGTTATGTGTTTGTTTGTGATGCCTGTACATGTGTACATACGTGCTACATTCTAATAGTTTGTACATTTGCATCAGATCATATTGATTTGTTTAGCTGGCATGTATAACAATCCGAGAGGAGGGCAGAAATGGACTAGAGGAAGACCACAACTGAAACGGAAGAACTATGTGACGTGAGAGATTTTGGTTGGAATGGGAAGGGAGTTGAGAATGAGATATAGGGCAAGTGAAGATGGCTGTGAAAAGAAAATCGGTCACAGAAGAAAACACAAATTGAGGTAGATTATCTAGACTAGCCTCAGCCCAAACTACAGTGACAAAGACAAGACCAAAAACTTGAGGATGTATATAGATACAAATTCTAAACAAATTATCATCACAAACACAAGCCGCATTCTCACAAGTCACAACAATAAATAATAATGTATATACAGCAATGACTGTATCACGATACTGTTAGGTTTTCAGTTACCTGAACAATCTACAAAAAATGTATTTTGTGTGAGTACTGTATGTTTTTGGACAATTGTGGGAAATACACTGATTGTGGCATATCAAAAACATTATTAAAAAAATGTGTAATGTATATTTTTGGACATCTAATATTTTATTATTTTTAGGTGTCCAAATATATTCAATCATTGCAGTATTCTCTGCACTAACATTTACAAGACTTATCAACTCAGAACCTGAACATTCATGATTTTTCAGACAAGTTATAATCGATTGTGAAGAACAACTCACCCTGACTGAGAGTTTATTGCAGACGGCTTTGGTGAGTCGCAGCCAGGTCGGCAGGTCGAGCACCTGCATGAGCACATTCTCGTCCAACTCTAGGTCGGACAAGTTGCCCTCACCTTTCAGGGTGCTCAGTTGGAGCTTGTCGGGAGACAGGTTCTTTGTGAAGCTGTGGCACACATGACATCAAATAAGAGCAACTCCTCAATAGATAGTCAAAACATACATACAATACTCAAACTAGCGTGCAGGTGTGAATGTCTTACGATGGTCCTCCGAGATGGTTTGCATCTCTGGCGCCATACTTGCAGGGGTCCATATATGACTCCTTTGGGAAAAAATGATGTCTTTATTATTTTTAAAATACTCCAATGTTTCAGAGTTCTTACCAGTTTTAGAGTTTGCACCATACATTAGATGGAAATAAATTGACTGGTTGTAATGTTTGCGTATTTTCTGCGATGGTTCCGAGGACTGCTGATCAGTTAGGAACATCTTATGTAACTTGCACTGCAAAGAACTGTTAAAATGTACGTGAATCAGAGATGGGGTGATTACAATAAAAATGTAATCACACACACACCACACACACACACCATCACCACCACCACCACCACACACACACACACCACCACCACCACCACCACCACACACACACACACACACCACCACCACCACCACACACACACACACACCACCACCACCACACACACACACACACACACACACCACCACCACCACCACACACACACACACACACACACACGCAAAGGGCCCGTGTGCTTAGAGAAGCAGGGTTGGGGAGAAATACGGTTTCATAATCCAATACAAATATCTTGCATTTTAGAATTTCAAATATCCTCTTTTAAAATTTTCAAATACACATGATCAAATACGTTACACTAATAACATTTCAAATATAGAGGGTCAGATTCATATGCTATATATCAGATAGGTCTAACACAGAATTCAATAGTGAACTTACACAGGTTTACCCTCAGATATATTAGACAGGGATTTAGCAGCTAACCAGCCAGTCAGGACCTAGGAACCATGACCAGTCATTCACACCATACTAACAGTGCAAACAGTACAGGTGGCATGGCATGGCATCTAAAATTACAAAGCAACCTGGTAGGGGAGGCTTATTTACTGCAGTGCTTCCCAGAGCCTGTCACTATAATAACTTTGTACTATTACAATAAGCAGGAGATGTGGCTTCTCTGGGGAAAAAAAGGTATTAACTAATGAAATCTAACTGAATTTTTATGCAACTGAAATGCTCAATTGTAATAGAAAATTAATAGCCCAATTACTATTACATTTATTAGAACACTTCTGGTATAGCCATTTCTAATTGTCTAATCTACCTGCTTGCATTGTAAGTATGAAAAAAAATTGTAATCATGATAAGTAATCATGATTACGATTAATTTGGCAATGTAATCGAGTATGATTACTTGGCTTTTTTGATCAATGTAATCGAGTACGATTATTCAAAAAGTGGCCCACGATTACAATGAGTACGATTACAGAGTACGATTACCCCATCTCTGATGTGAATTATGACATAATAAAAGTCAGTAAGTATTTATGACTACACCGGGAAACCGTCTTTTGCATCTGTCTATATCTATATAGAATAAATATAATTTAGGGATATTACTCCTGGATATTAGAAAATGCATTTAGAAGAATTAATTCTGTTATATTATTTATAAGCTTACGAGTTGTAATATAAATCACATCTTTATAGGAGAATAAGTCACTGGGAAACAGTGGCTGTAGAGTATGTTGATGGGTAGGTATTGACAATATTCTGCATGTCTTGCTTCATTTGCTTGTCATTAAATTCTGTTATGAAACAACCAGTATTAACCAATTACTGTTCTGCTTAGATAAGCTGGATTAAACATGTAAGCATGCGTAAGGGCATTTCCATGAAAATAGGGAAAATGGTCTTAAAATATTTTTATTGGATTTCCAAATAATATTTTTTATGGTGGGGCATAACTTAAAGTTGTCGAAGAAAATTTTTTTTCAATGTTTGCACAATATGTGAAAATGCACCATTCGAACATTACGCACAGAATTCGCAAAATTCACTCAATGTGGGTTTGACTAATTGGTACTATTTCACGAGGCCTTATTCTTGTGCATTTTGTAAATAAACATTGCAGATCTATTCTGTATTTTTCAGAAAAGGCTTCTACACTCAGGTGATGAAATTGATGTAACGCGAGTCACAAAATTAGGAATTTTTTATTTTACACAGGAACCCCTGGTAGCTTGAGACTGCCAATTATAAATCTCCTCCTATTGGAGGTACCTAACTAAATTATATTAACAACATCCATATCTAGTCTACACAGGTTATGATATTGGGCACTGAACATGTGTAACGAAAGTCATGTGTAACACAAGTCACACAAAATTGGATAGTGTAACGCAAGTGACAAAGCTTTTATGACAATGATTTGTTGTTTCTGTTTTCTATTAAAATAGTGGATAAGTTAGTTGCAAAGACTTCACATAGAGGTAGTATTAGTATTATTATATCCCATAATCATTCTTATTTCCTGTAGGTTGATGAAAAACTTGCTCACTCAAAAATGTTTTGATCCAACATCATCCATCATCAATTCATGTATATATACTGTATACAACCTTGGAAAATAGTACTGTAATACATAACAAGAGACTATAATATCTAAGACAACATTTATATTCAATAAAAAATAACAGTAATTATAAAACTTATGTATTAATTGTCTGTGTGTGTAATAGTACATATGCCCACATACATTAAAACATATATATGTACACAGTAAATGTCAGGCTGGTGCATACATGTACACAGTGCATGCCAGGCTGATGCTTACATGTACACAGTGCATGTCTGGCTGATGCTTACATGTACACAGTGCATGTCTGGCTGATGCTTACGTGTATACAGTGCATGCCAGGCTGGTGCTTACATGTACACAGTGCATGCCAGGCTGATGCTTACATGTACACAGTGCATGCCAGGCTGATGCTTACTTGTACACAGTGCATGTCAGGCTGATGCTTACATGTACACAGTGCATGCCAGACTGGTGCTTACGTGTACACAGTGCATGCCAGGCTGGTGCTTACATGTACACAGTGCATATCTGGCTGATGTTTACGTGTACCCAGTGCATGCCAGGCTGGTGCGTACATGTACACAGTGCATGCCAGGCTGATGTTTACGTGTACCCAGTGCATGCCAGGCTGGTGCGTACATGTACACAGTGCATGCCAGGCTGGTGCTTACATGTACACAGTGCATATCTGGCTGATGTTTACGTGTACCCAGTGCATGCCAGGCTGGTGCGTACATGTACACAGTGCATGTCAGGCTGATGCTTACTTGTACACAGTGCATGCCAGGCTGGTGCGTACATGTACACAGTGCATGCCAGGCTGGTGCTGCATAGGCTGGTGCGTACATGTACACAGTGCATGCCAGGCTGGTGCTTACATGTACACAGTGCATATCTGGCTGATGTTTACGTGTACCCAGTGCATGCCAGGCTGGTGCGTACATGTACACAGTGCATGTCAGGCTGATGCTTACTTGTACACAGTGCATGCCAGGCTGGTGCGTACATGTACACAGTGCATGCCAGGCTGGTGCTTACATGTACACAGTGCATGTCAGGCTGGTGCTTACTTGTAAACAGTGCATGCCAGGCTGGTGCGTACATGTACACAGTGCATGTCAGGCTGGTGCATACATGTACACAGTGCATGTCAGGCTGATGCTTACTTGTACACAGTGCATGTCAGGCTGATGCTTACATGTACACAGTGCATGCCAGGCTGGTGCGTACATGTACACAGTGCATGCCAGGCTGGTGCGTACATGTACACAGTGCATGCCAGGCTGGTGCTTACATGTACACAGTTCATGCCAGGCTGATGCTTACATGTACACTGTGCATATCTGGCTGATGCCTACGTGTACACAGTGCATGCCAGGCTGGTGCGTACATGTACATAGTGCATGCCAGGCTGGTGCGTACATGTACATAGTGCATGCCAGGCTGGTGCGTACATGTACACAGTGCATGCCAGGCTGATGCTTACATGTACACTGTGCATATCTGGCTGATGCCTACGTGTACACAGTGCATGCCAGGCTGGTGCATACATGTACACAGAGCATGCCAGGCTGGTGCGTACATGTATACAGTGCATGTCAGGCTGGTGCATACATGTACACAGTGCATGTCAGGCTGATGCTTACATGTACACAGTGCATGCCAGGCTGATGCTTACATGTACACTGTGCATATCTGGCTGATGCCTACGTGTACACAGTGCATGCCAGGCTGGTGCGTACATGTACACAGTGCATGCCAGGCTGGTGCGTACATGTACACAGTGCATGCCAGGCTGATGCTTACATGTACACTGTGCATATCTGGCTGATGCCTACGTGTACACAGTGCATGCCAGGCTGGTGCGTACATGTACACAGTGCATGCCAGGCTGATGCTTACATGTACACTGTGCATATCTGGCTGATGCCTACATGTACACAGTGCATGCCAGGCTGGTGCGTACATGTACACAGTGCATGCCAGGCTGGTGCGTACATGTATACAGTGCATGTCAGGCTGGTGCATACATGTACACAGTGCATGTCAGGCTGATGCTTACATGTACACAGTGCATGCCAGGCTGATGCTTACATGTACACAGTGCATGCCAGGCTGGTTCATACAGGTTTTTCTGCTATTCACACAATAATAAAATAAAATATTGAATTTTAGGTTGCCAGGTAGTAATTACAGAAATAGATTAATGTGATGAACCATGTATCTGTACCCAGATTAATTATCATTATCATGGAAATGTTTTGGTGGTGAAAAGGGGGAACTTAATTTGGTCCCGTTCTATTCATAATCCAATACCCATTAGCTGGTAAGTTGAACTTGGCCCAGGTCACAATATTGGAATCTGGTTATTGGCAGCAGACACTGATCGCTTGATTTTGGACTGTCAACAACTGCAGAAACGTTGATCTTAAATTTAAATGTTTTAGCGGTGTAATAAATCATTATAATCACCTATATAGCACACCCTTTCTCCACCTTTCATGTTTCCTTGATGTTTTCAAATCCGTCTTCACACAGTCCTCCCATGAGTCGGAGTCCATCTCAGCCGTGGTTTTCACCTTTTCCTTTTGGCTAGAATTTTGTTCTGTCTCTCTTCTTTCTGTTAGTTTGCCTGCATCCTTCTAATCAAGTGACTTAATCCAGCTTCCTATTAATCTTCCCATTAATCTGAACTGCCAAATTTACCCCTCAGGCCAATCATATCCTTGCTTTATCCACTCTACCATAATTTGCCAGATCCTATTAGACTCACGGACTTGCAGTTTCTGTTATTGCGTTGACGCCATCTAAAGAACACACATGGCATGTCGGTGTTACATTCTCAGGAGTCTCCTATTCATCTCTTTAGATATTTTTCTGTCCATTGTGATGTCTTCTACATTCACCCATGCATTCACTCCTGCTTATACAACGTCGCATTTCTACCTCGATCCACATGCCTGTCTGCTATCATCAAAGCTGTTCACAGGTATAGTTATATAAAACTAATCAATAATCCCAACTGTATGGTTGCATAAGTCCTCACCTAACCCTAGTGTCTATACTGTATACATGGCAAGATTCCTCATCATCGGCTTCACTTCAAAGTTCAATCAAGATTCAAGTTCAGCAAGTTAGGCTTAGACTTAGTCTAGAAGTTAGACCCTGTTTTACAGTGTTTAGACTTTAGTATAATACCAAAATATTGGCGATTTTCCTATCTGGCAATAGGCAAAGAGTCATATACATTGCCACTGGCCTAAAGCCATCCCGAAATACAGAATCCAAGTCAAGCTTATGCCCTGGCCAAGTCCTCGCTAGAAATGACAAGGCAAGACCAAGACTAGAGTTGAGCCCGAGGAAAGACATGAAGAAGAAAGCAATGCTGAACACAAAAAGTGATACTTACACAGATAAACGTTTCAGAAGCTGATTCTTTATTAGGGTGACCATAGCTGAACTGCAGAACACACATTGTAGTGTTCTGAATTAATTAAACTGTGTCACGTTACGTCTCGATCTCTTTAATCCGCTCCATTGTGGAAGCCCAATGTTGACAGATCGTCCCTGCCAGTGACACTGCAGAAGTCCGTGCGGCACCGTTACAGAAAAAATATGACATATCTGATGCATACGCAATCAGGAATAAGCAAGCATTTTACTAAACAGGAATAAATATATGTTCCTGTTGCAAGGATGAATAACATAGTTTTATTAATAAATTAACAGATAAATAAATTTTCGCCAATCATTATCTGCGATTGGGTATGTGCTGATCGACTTTCACAACCACGTGGTACTCCTGTCATTTCCGTTCTGAGTGACAAGTATCAAACTTGCATTATAATAATATTTTTACATATTCATCTATACATACACGACACATGGCGTGGAGAAATCGTTTACCTTGTGTTGGTATTATTAGTGTCGTTGTTTAGAAATGCATGTCTTTATTTCAAAATGCCTGCAGTTTGTAAAATCATTTAATATCGCCCACTTTCCGAACCCTTACCCGGCCTGGGGTCATGCAAAAAATACGTGATTATTTACATGCCAAGTTGGAATCCGCTAAGGAGCTAACACATAGTTATATCAGGGGGATCCAGAGAGGGTAGTCTAGGGTGGGCATGTGGCCGAACCAAATGGTGTATGACATTCGTCGTTGCTGCTTGTTCGCCTGGCACAACTGGTTCAGGATTTGTCTTATGACAGGGGGTAATGTTGAAATTTGTTGTCACCATGTCAGCGTAGATGGGAGGGTGCTGTTGAAAATTTGTTTTCCCTGCATCGGCGTAACTTCAGTTTATTGTAACATGAACAGGGGCACATTTCAAAAGGTCTAGGGGGGCACGGTCATGTGAGCCCATTCAAAAAAGTCAACGGGCATGCAAAATTATAAAGGTCTAGGGGGCATGTGCCACCCAGGCCCACTGGATCCGTCTATGTATATGATATGTCTTTTTATATTTCTTTCTCCTTCAAACACCGTCAAAAAACATCAGAATGCATACAGCATTCTGAAGCTAGTTTACTAGCTTCAAAAAAATGTGTATGCATTCTAATGAATATTTAAAATATTGAAACAAATTATGTAGGCATATCCCTGGACCTTTGTAATTGCATTTCACGCATTCGGTGATTGCCCTCTTGTATACTTGCCAGCTCTCCCGTGAAATCTGGAAGTCTCCCAGATTTGCGGTATATCTTCCAGTCTCCATAAATACAGGTAAATCTCCAACAGAACCCCCCATCTAATGAAGTCATGAGTCGAGCCGAGACAATGGAGAAGCTCAAAAGCTGAAGTTACAGCAGCAAAAATATTTCCACACCACCCAACCCCTCCACCACCAGAGCCCCATCTTCCAATGTCAAGATCAGAGACAATGCGACACGACACAGTGCGACACGGGAAGCATGCAGAACTACTGATGAAAGTCCTGCATTAAAAAAAGTTGGCAGGTATACTCTAGTTCACACCACCACCTATCACATTGTTTTACCCATGGGAACACTGGTCTTTGTTGGTGTTGTGCTTTCTTGTATATTTTGTTTCTTTTACTGTGTAGATATGGCGGCAAGTTGTGCGAAACTATGCAGAGGGACAGGCAGGGCGAAAGGTGCCTGTATATACAGGAGAAAGAGGTACGTTGTTCATTGGTAAATCACCATAAATGTCTGAACACTTTGATCCAATATATAACGATTATGTGGTTCAGGATTTGTCTTATGGAACTCATTTTTTTGCATCAAGATCATGTAATATATCAAGTAATTTTAGCTTTAGCACATACCTTTTGTTGGACATTGTGATTGCTTAGCAATCTAATGTAAACTGATTACACGTTTGTAAATGAGAGTAGATTCTATTGAAAACTTAAGCATTTAATTATCAAATATTTCTAGAGAAACTTGCTATAGAAAATTTGAAGTAAATTTACAGAATTGAAAATAAATTATGTAGACATTGTTGAAAAGTTACAATTTTGATTAACATTAATTAGCAAATATACAAAAAAATCTTATATATTTCAATGTGTGGAACCCAGCTGGTAATATTAAATAATACTTTCTGATGTTGTTTCAGGAGTGAATCAGGTGACTCTGATTGGTCGAGTAGGACAAGATCCTGTCACTCGAGGTACAGAGGAGAAACCTGTCACTTTATTCCAGTTGGCCACATCACAGTCATTCAAGAGTGTTGACGGTATGTTGCTCAGCTTAAAGTCGTCGTCTTTCATCCAGCGTGAAGATGCCCATATTTGTCATCACCGTTCAGGGTTGGCTCTGTTGATTTCTGTGTGTGTTCGAATGTGGCTGGTCAGTTCAATTTGTGGCCTGAACGTTCTGGCACTGACAGGACAACACACAGGTGATGATTGTACCTGGATGCACATGTCATTGATTCAAAACGTTCTCTCACTTTTTTTTCTTCTCTTGGCTTCTGCAGTGCATCTATGTTCAAACGATACAGGACCCACTTTTGTTTTGCTGCACCACATTCGTCTGTCTTATCGTCCCCTCCCAATACCTAGGATCCATGTTAAAGTTCTTTAGGAATGTCTTCAGTGTGTCTGGAAGCATTTGTTTTCTTTTATTCTCTGTGATACTCTGTCCCATTTGCAAGCTCACAGTGGAATCCCATCATTGGTAGACACGCAGTCACATGGCCAGTCTGTCTTGGGTGTTCCAGCTGCAGTGTGGTATATATACTTGGTAACCCTCATACATGGCTCAACTAGTCCAGCCATGGTCTTCCTGTAGCTGGTTGACTAGAGTGGTACATGTCTATTAAAGACTTACACAAAAGATTAATTAATTTTGTGACAAATAATTTAGTGGTCATTTCATATGCTTATTTTTATAGTTGTAATTGTTGTGCTGACAACTATTCTTGTTTTAATATATAATATTCCTGCTGATTGGTCAACATTGTATGAAGATAACTCTAGTCTTCACATGGTTGTGTATCTTCTTGTCTACAACCTCATCTCAAATAAGGATTTGGAAAAAGGGATGAAGATAGTTTATCTTGGCCACAATGGCATTGTTTCAGATTCAGACATCTAAGTGAACATGTACAGGTACGGATAAATGCATGTACATTTGATTTTCTTAAATGCAACATATTTTGTCTTTTACAGTTTGTTTACATGTGAAATTACTAATAATATGTGGAGCACATAATAATAATAATACGTCACACGTCCTCTTTCTTGGAATTATCTAAGCTCGCTGTTCATTTTTTTGGAGTGACAGCTCTGTGATTTTGTAAACATTGAACTGTGGAATTCAAAAGTTGTTTCTGCTTTAAATCATATCTGGGCAGTGAATATGCTGGAATACGTATAGTTTAAACCGAATAACATGATTGTAAAGTAAAAATGGACACCGTCTCTTTAAGATGCTGTATCTCACCATGTCTGTTGTTGACAGGCGTCTACAACCAGAAGACAGAGTGGCATCGCATCAGTGTCTTTCGGCCGGGACTCAGAGATGTTGTCGCTTCACAGATCAAGAAAGGGTTTGTATCTGTTGTAATATAATTATACATGTGTGTGCACATATATGTATCCATTGTGTGTATTGAACGCAGGGAGGTCTTTTATAAAAGATATACAATGGCTTTCTACTACAATGGGTTATCTCAGTTTGAATTAATAAGTGAGATATAATAAAAAAATCTGACAAACATTTCTATACAGCTTGCATTACTCACATGAAACAGTGTAAATAAAATGGTTAAAATTTTATTTCCTAATATTTCTAAAACTAAGTGCTTTTCTTGACGTAATACATAAACCATATAATTGTGGTGCTGATGTTTGTGGTGATGTGAGTTGTCTGCCTTTAGCTTCTTTCACTCACACAAAGTATTGTAAGTAAAATGTTTAAAAGTTTAATTCATAATATTTCCAATACTACATGATTTTCATGATATAATTACATAAACCGTGTAACTGAGGTGCTATTGGTGATGTGAGTTGCCTGCCTTCAGTGACCGAGTGTACGTGGCAGGGTCTATCAACTACTCACAGTTCACAGACAGAAATACCAGTCAACTGGTGCACTCGACCAGCATCATAGCAGGTGGGAGCTTACTCCATGCTCAGTAATCATTGTT
This sequence comes from Paraescarpia echinospica, assembly GCA_020002185.1. Taxonomy (NCBI): domain Eukaryota; kingdom Metazoa; phylum Annelida; class Polychaeta; order Sabellida; family Siboglinidae; genus Paraescarpia; species Paraescarpia echinospica. The sequence goes on from CM034536.1 coordinate 60,195,728, forward strand.
AGTTCATGGTTGTCTTGTAAGAAACTATGTGCACGAGGGAAATGCACTAAGCAGGTGTTCTAACCTTCTCTCCACACATCACTCGGTATGATTTGTCCCCTTTACAATACTTCTCTCATCATAACCATCTGTCGTTCTCTCCCACTGTTCATCCCTGCTCTTTTAACACCTCCCTTGACACTCCATCCATCTTAATTTTGTTTCCCTCTTTTACCACACTCCTGTTTTCCATGCTCTCTGATCTTTCTCAAACTTTCCTTGCTCATTCTATTTTAGCATGTTACTAATCTCAGTCCCTTCTTTCCTTGCTCATTCTCTTTTAGCACGTTACTAATCTCAGTTCCTTCTTTCCTTGCTCATTCTCTTTTAGCACGTTACTAATCTCAGTCCCTTCTTTCCTTGCTCATTCTCTTTTAGCACGTTACTAATCTCAGTCCCTTCATTCCTTGGTCATTCTCTTTTAGCACGTTACTAATCTCAGTTCCTTCTTTCCTTGCTCATTCTCTTTTAGCACGTTACGTTACTAATCTCAGTCCCTTCATTCCTTCTTTCCTTGCTCATTCTCTTTTAGCACGTTACTAATCTCAGTCCCTTCATTCCTTGCTCATTCTCTTTTAGCACATTACTAATCTCAGTTCCTTCTTTCCTTGCTCATTCTCTTTTAGCACGTTACTAATCTCAGTCCCTTCTTTCCTTGCTCATTCTCTTTTAGCACGTTACTAATCTCAGTCCCTTCATTCCTTGCTCATTCTCTTTTAGCACGTTACTAATCTCAGTCCCTTCTTTCCTTGCTCATTCTCTTTTAGCACGTTACTCAATTCTCTTTTAGCACGTCTAATCTCAGTTCTTTCCTTGCTTCTCTTTTAGCACGTTCTCTCAGTCCCTTCTTTCCTTGCTCAGCACGTTACTAATCTCAGTCCCTTCATTCCTTGCTCATTCTCTTTTAGCACGTTACTAATCTCAGTCCCTTCTTTCCTTGCTCATTCTCTTTTAGCACGTTCCTATTCTCAGTCCCTTCTTTCCTTGCACATTCTCTTTTAGCACGTTGCTAATCTCAGTCCTTTCTTTCCTTGCACATTCTCTTTTAGCACGTTGCTAATCTCAGTCCCTTCTTTCCTTGCTCATTCTCTTTTAGCACGTTACTAATCTCAGTCCCTTCTTTCCTTACTCATTCTCTTTTAGCATGTTCCTAATCTCAGTCCCTTCTTTCCTTGCTCATTCTCTTTTAGCACATTGCTAATCTTAGTCCCTTCTTTCCTTGCTCAGTCTCTTAGCACGTTACTAATCTCAGTCCCTTCTTTCCTTGCTTATTCTCTTTTAGCACATTCCTAATCTTAGTCCCTTCTTTCCTTGCTCATTCACTTTTAGCACGTTGCTAATCTCAGTCCCTTCTTTCCTTGCTCATTCTCTTTTAGCACGTTACTAATCTCAGTCCCTTCTTTCCTTACTCATTCTCTTTTAGCATGTTCCTAATCTCAGTCCCTTCTTTCCTTGCTCATTCTCTTTTAGCACATTGCTAATCTTAGTCCCTTCTTTCCTTGCTCAGTCTCTTAGCACGTTACTAATTTCAGTCCCTTCTTTCCTTGCTGATTCTCTTTTAGCACATTCCTAATCTTAGTCCCTTCTTTCCTTGCTCATTCACTTTTAGCACGTTACTAATCTCAGTCCCTTCTTTCCTTGCTCATTCTCTTTTAGCACATTGCTAATCTCAGTCCCTTCTTTCCTTGCTCAGTCTCTCTTAGCATGTTACTAATCTCAGTTCCTTCCCAACTTATTTCAGTTTCAGGTGTTTCTTCTTAAGATGTCTTCTCTGAATTCCCCCATGTTCACATAATTACAAATTATATTAATTTCCTTTTCATCACCATTTTGTCAAGGCATTTAGACCCCCTGGACACTAATTTAAACCCAGATCCAACTCCAGAATGTTAATGATACTTTTATTTCCTGCAAGACTATTTTGAGATGCCACATAATTACAAGGAATCATTCTCCAAATCAAGACACGTTTTTATTCAACAAGAATGTCGCTAAAAATAAAACATGCAGCCTGTGTGTACACACTAAGAATAGTTCCATTTGGAAGATAAAAAGAAAATGTTATAAAATATTGTAATGTATACATATTTCATTAATGATGTCTGTATTGACCTTATATCCTCTATACTATGATGGTGAAGCATTAGAGGCATTCATCTTCTACCTTGTTCTTACATGCTATATCTGTGCTTCACCTTTAGATAATGTCATCAACTTGACTAAGGCTGGTGGATCCACGTACACGCCCCCTCTAAATGACAACGTCGCCGACTATGAGGAAGTCATTCCAGACAACAAGAGCAGCTCATAGCAGATAACAGACCTGTACAGACTTGTGTTGAATCACAAATCAGACTGTTACACTGAACAATACTGCCGACACTCTTTGTCATCAGACATTCTGGTCCTTTAGGCAGCTGCATATCTTTCCAGATGTCAATCTTAGACGTTGTTGAACGGTTTTATTTAAGAAACAGTAAACAGTGTACAAAGTAGATCAAGCAGTGCTATTCAGATGGCATATATACACAGTAATAAGTTCACCATCATCTTTATAGGTTTAAGGATATGCTGATCATGTCAAATGTTTATAATTACATGGTAAGTTACGTTGCACACTGCCATATTTAGTTATTCCTGGTGTTTGTGGTGAAAGATATTAAGTGAAAAGTAATCTCTTAAATACAAATTGTTACTAAGAACATTCTTGTCAAGTGGTGCAACTAACTAACCAGCTAAAGTTGATAATCATACCATGTTGCTATCTAGAAATGTGATCAAAGTGTATCTTTATTGAAATGTCAGTTACATATTCCTACTGTACTGTATTATTTGTTATGTGTACATTGCTAAAATAATGTCTTAGAAAGAAACATTAAAATATGCTTGTAGAATATCAAATGACTGTGTTCATGTTAATTTGAACAAGACAACATTTAGTACAGCTACAGTATGTTCAGACAATTGACATGTTCATTGTAATAAACATTACCTAAATCTGTCAACACTAAACAACACCATAACACATGTGCAAAGCAAATGTGTATTAGTTTACATTTTGTCTCCACATGTATTATTTTATTATTACATAATTTTTTTATGCAATTCAACTTCATAAGTACAATATTCATTTGATGTTTAGTTTACTGAAGTTAACAGTCAACAGGGCTTAAAGTAGAAACAGCAGAACAGTCTAAAATCATCCCATCAGTTTTGATTATACCTTTCTTTCTATCCTTCTTCCCTTTGCTAAGACTGTTACAATCAAGAATATCCACATGTGTCTCGCAAGACTTGGCGCCGCCTTGTGACATAACTAGCAATTTCTGGTCTACAAGTGTATCTGTTGGTTTGTGGTGTGACCTTGTAGACCTGCAGTGTTTTGTGTTGCGTGCTTCCAATTCTACTGGGAAATCTTCCTGAAGTGACACCTTGCGGTTGAAGCCACTAAAACAAAACATACTGGGTGTATTATAACTATACACTTACTAAACAAACAAATCTAAAAGTTTAAAGTAATTATCTTGATAAAGTTATGTGTTTCAAGGGAATATATATTTTAATTTGTGTAAACAGTATTTTACTGTAGTGAAATTATAACAAATTGTTTACTGAAAATATTGTATTTGTCTACATATTGGTCCAAGCCCAGCTGGACTACCTCCATTGTCACACGGGAGTGTATCATGTTTGCAATTCACATTAACAGAAATATACAAGATTTAATTTTAATGACTACAGTGTAATTTAGAGGAAAATCCTGAGCGTCATATCATCTTAATAAAATTTTCTTTAAATAGTATTATTAATTCAGTATTTTTTAAATATCATTATTTTTGAACAAAAACATGAAAATCTGGTTACATCATGTTGATGATTCAACATGTATTATCTTACTCTGGTCGGCTACATGTGTAGTTCAGTTTTACACTAATTGTTCACCGGGAGGAACTCTAAGGGAGAACTCATCCAAGAAAAGAAACGGTGACACATCATCTGGCAGCTGCAGATACTTGACGCATGCTCACATTTTGTTACTTTTTGTTTTTATCCTCCACGCAAGGAGAGTGCAGAGTGACATCAGCAATAACAGCAGCATTCCCACTGACAGAAGGATGGTGTCGTATGCTGTCAAACCTGATCGACTCTTCTCCGTAATTGTCTTTTTATCTGAAAGAAACCATATCTATGTCAAATTTCCCTGTTATAGTGGCAAGTGGCATTTCAGATGTACAGCAAACTAGTATGACCGACCATCTGTGACGCCATTTACCATTAAGGTCACTTTCACAACAGCGTATTAAGATCGTTATAACCTTATAAACTGTGTCACAATAGCGTCGGCACCTTATTTTGGCAATTACTCTCCACCACCCCAGAACATGTATGCAGGTTTCCACATACACTGCTTTTTTACATTGATTTTCACTGTTGCCAACTGTGCAATTTGGACAAATCCTCTGCATAAATCAGCACACATCCCCCATCCCGCTAATTTCGTGTACCGTGTAATCATCCTTGACAATGATTTATTGCTTAGGAATATCAATCATGTAAACAGGTTTGCTAGTGTAAACGAAAACCGCATTACAAAAAACACATTTCAAAACATCATCTAAATAGATGGTTGATAATTCTGTGTCTCACCAGCATCACTTAGGGGTGGGAAGGCATTGAACTGAATGAGGAATCCTCTTGCATTGATGTACTCATCAGAATGGAAGTCCAGATAGACAACAGACGAGCAACTTTGAAATGTCAACTTGGATCCATTCCCTGAAACAGCAAACGGAGAGATTCTGCAGGTTTGGGAAGGAGTGGAGATCAAGTGATGGGGAAGGGAAGATAGCACTGGAAGGACACAAGTGGAAGAAGAAAAACAAAAAGTGAAAGATCGATGAAACCCTTATTCAAAATTTCTAAGTGAATGCAACAATGTTTGACAACAGTACACCATCAAACATGATAGATAGTTTGATTCAAAACCTTTTTAGTAAATAAAACGCATTTTTAATAGGTGCAAACAAAATCGATAGAACAAATGTTTACTGCGAAGCGCATATAAAAAACACTGCGGTGGCTCATGTGTTCATCAAGGACATTTGACATAGATTTGCATAATTCAGTGCAATAGTACAACACACAGTGTTGCGAACTGATGTCACAATGCTAATTCTGACCAATGAGCATAACGTCACTACTAGAGCTAAAAAATGGACTGGATTTGGGCCTAAGAAACATTTGGAAAGACTTGAACTGGCCTTCTTGAACTCTGTGTATCAAGGGTAACATCAACGTGAACTTCATGGAAAAGGCGAGAGAAGCAACAAATCCTTATCCAATAAATAGCACTATAAAGTTTGACTGCCCCCACCTGTGAGGTTGCCATGAAGACGTGCAACACGTGAGAATCCAGATGAGCTTATCCTGCCTTCGTAGATCGACAAGAAGTCTCTGTCTTTCTCTGTCTCGAAGTCTACAAGCAAAATTCACATCCTGTCATATAATAATTTTAAATGGATATCACTAACAATGTTTTGTGACCAGCTTTGGAATATAAAGGCGTAACAATAAAAGGGAAAAAGGCTGAAATAAATAATTTAAGATATCTAGGCAACATCTGAAAGCACATAATAATATGTATAGAACAAGAATTAAACTTACCTTGGAGCAATTGTTGAAACATGCAAAATGTTTCGACCAGTCTACAGCACATCTTGTTTATATCGCATGTCTCAACAATTCTCCAAAGTAAGTTTAATTCTTGCTGTCACATGTTGAAGACATGAACAATATCTTTCATATAATATGTATATAATTATTAATAATATAGAAACTTTTGCATTCAAAAATAATTTCCCGGCAACAGAATTTCCAGTCGTTAAGATATCATTTTATATATGATTTATTTATACGGAAAACATCTTAAACAGGACATGTACACATGGGTCAAAGTGTACATTTCTAACATGTTAATCTATTTACATGATAACATGTTGCATCACTTTCCAAGTAGCAATGGTGACAGTAATTGTACAACAAGTCACAATGTCTCTTACCAATGACCACTAGCTCCACCTGCTGAGAGTGATGTACTTCAATCTTCCAGCGACAGTGTATCTGTCCAGAATAGAATTGTGGGTAGAACGGAGAAGTGATCTGACCAACACTGTCGGAGCCAGTTCGTGTTTTGGCACTGTTAGGACAGTCCTCATGTTGTCTGTCTTCCTGAATGTCTGTATTTGGTGCAAGAAACATTATTTATAGACATTACTATAGTACAATGAGACTATACAAATATTTGTATTGCATCAGCATGTGGCAGAACATGGCTTAAATATGCATAAATTATGTATCCATAAGTAAAAAACTTCCAGGGAATTAAGATGTTCCATTAAATATAAATAATTTCCAAAGGCTTGTGATTAACGGACACAAAATGTCATATTTAAATTAACTGTTATATTTTAAATACCACGGGGTACTATTTGTTTTTTCTTGACTAAATTTGCAATGTATTAAGTCTGTATGAAAAGAAGGTCAGATATTAAATAATAATAATCAATGTCCATAATGGTAACTATGGTAACCAGATTCTTGTAAATTCTGACAGGGGTGGTTTTGTTGAAAACTGGATTCATATATTTAAATGTTTATTATTTATTCTAACAAATAATACATTAAATTGTGTAATGAAGTTGTTTGGCTGAAAAAGAGTGATACGTTTGATAAGAATACATTTTTTTTATATCTTATGCTTAAGAAATGTATAAACAAATATTTAAAAACTTTTTTTTTTTTTAATGTTACTCTATTACAGCAGGGACACCAACCTGCCACCATGTTGAACCCCTCTGACCTGGCGGCCATTGCTGTAGTGTTCACAGGGTCAGCTGAGACAATTAACGCTATGTGACTACATTGTAGCACTGGGCCAGCTATGAGGTAACAGGGGGTGATACCCGTGGGGGTGGGGGCGTTCAAAGCCACCCTCTGCCAGGCGTGACCTTCACAATCTGACAGACAGGCTTCTGTTCCTAAAAAACACAATTCAACACAATCACCAATCACCAATCACAACAGATCATAAGAATGTGAAATTATGCTAATGGTCAATTTAGATTTACTATTTATGTACCATAGTTAGTCTAAAAAAATGTGATTTTAGGACTAGTAAGGACGTTGTTATGTGAAACAACTTTGCACAGTTAGCAAGCTAACATGCATTTATCTGATGATTTTGATAAAGTCAAACAGTATATAAGAGCTTTGTGTCTATCTAGTTAGAACAACAATGCCATTATTTTATTGTTATTACGAGAAGGAATTATACAATATCTTTTTAATATTTATATTCAAAGTTATAACATGTTTTAGTGCAACGTAATTTGTAAACTCTCTCATATTAGTTTTTAAATAACAACACCAGCTTACAGTGAGATATAGTGCGTGCATCTGCATAATCATTTTATTCCATTGTGGAGATAAAATTTGTTAAAAGTTTTAAATTATTTTGTCACCACAACGTTTTTGTTTTCCTACTTCTCACCTTTACATCGAGCATACGTCTGATACTTCTCCCTGTCCAGCTCCACCATTTCCCTGCTCCCATTCCCAAACCCAACAAAGTTGGAGAAGCCGAGATGTGTGCAGAGAACTGCCCCAATTCCTTCGTCCCAGCCTTGGGAGCAGACGTCATGCCAGGCGCCATTTAGCAGCACCTGCCAGAAACACTGATCATGTGATGTTATGACAAAGGAGGTTAGGACGCAACGCTGCGTAATGGGAAGATTGGTGAGAAGATGGATGAGATGGGAAGATATACTTGGTAAGAATGGATGCAGGTGAACCAGCAGAGATCAGCGGCAGAAAGATATCAAGGACACAGGAAAAGGGGAGGGTCACAGCTGAATGGGAAGACTGTATGAGGAGGGATATGAGAAGATTAGGGGAGGTTGAAAGAAGGAGAGGGGGATGCTGATGGGAAACTATGGAAAGAAAGAACACAACGAGTGGTTTGACAATACTGTACCCCACCCTGTATGTCCACTGAAAAGAATAAATGACTCTAAATAACAACCATTGTGTTTTTTCAAACACCTTTCAAACCAGTTGGTAGATCAGAGATCAATGGTACAAGGATGCAAATGAACATAGGATGATGCAAGTGGATCTCGGCACCTGGGGGAGATGCACTTACACTGCTTCTGAGTCAGAATATTATAATTTAACCTCACTAAATTAATTCAGTTGAAGAATGTACCTGAACGTGGCCGGAGTGGTTGGTTCCACGCGACAATTGCAGAGTGTCCCTGCAGTCTGTAGGCACTGACAATAATACATGGCAAACAGTCAAGCCACATGCAACATCAAACACATGGCCTTTTATATATTTACAAAAAAAAACATTTAGCTACAGCACAATTGAATACCAATTAGACTGATTCATTCATATGTGTATGTGTCTGTGTGCGTGCGTGCGTGCATGCGTGTGCACACACACACACGCACGCACACATATTTGTTTAAACACACAAATATATAAACGTACATACATACATGCTTACACTTACATAGTTTCACATATACAGGCAGACATGCATGCACACACATGCACACACATCTTATAACCAAATTGAACAAGATTGCCATGCTAAGGAGAAACTACAGGTGGCAAGTTGACAAGGAAGCCTTTGACTTACAGACAGTCTAATATCATACAGTGGTAAGCATGTATATATAATACAACATACTTTTACCAGATTGCAAAGGCAAAAGGACTTTTTTAAGTTTACATATAAAATAAAGTAATATAACTCATGTTCATAGTTTCTGCCTACATCATAAACTATCAAGATAACACTAATCAACTTACTTGTTTCTGTGGCCCAGCAACGGACACAAGCCGACAGTATTACTATAATTATGAGCCAGTTTCTACGACAACCAGTGCAGGTCACTGACCAATTAGACAGCCAGCTACACAGACAATGCCCTCCACCATGGTCAAGACGAACCATCCTGTAGAGATGGTCAAACAATGGTGCTTCATTATTAATGTCTACAGATATAGTGTGTGTGTGTATGTGTGTGTGTGTGTGTGTGTGTGTGTGTGTGTGTGTGTGTGTGTGTGTGTGTGCGCGCGCTCTTGCATGTGTGTGAGCATGTATGTATACACACACACACAGGCATAGCCGCACACACACATTCTCAAAAAAATAGTATAAGAACAATAAATGGATCAAATACACAATAACTGTCTTGAAAATAGATAAAATCATAATTGTTTTAACGATACAAGTGTCAAATATATATATTAGTGGTATTATTGTTCTCCAAGTAATTAATAACATAATAATATAACCATTTAAAATGTATAGTACAATACAGACAACAATGTATAATAATTAATTAAAAGGCAAGGAAAGCAACAATTATGTATATCTTACCTGACAATGAAATACAGAGGATCGAGTACTAATTAGCTGTTGTCACACCTGTATGACTGACAATATCTTGACACACCTGAGCTCCACTGAGTCACTGACCTCTCCTCTGTCAATCTCTCCTGTCAAATGGCCACATCAAACGGCTCAGTCTATTCCTCCAATTATAGGTCTCCAAACGAGGTTGGGACAGTCCATTTATAGGTATTGTTCTTACATTTCATTATAATACCTGTTGATTGGCAAAGGTGTGTCACATAATATTGTAACTGATTTTCCGGCAGTTTTTAGTAATTGCTGGTTACTTCTCGCCTGCTCTAGGAATGGTGTAGTTAGTTATTACGTGAATATCTCATTAATCTTGATCCCAATAATGAATGAATGTTTATTCAACAACAACATAATACATGTATAGTGTGCTGCTGCTGCTACTGCTGCTGTTGCTGCTGTTGCTGCTGCTGCTGCTGCTGCTACTGCTGCTACTGCTGCTGCTGCTGCTGCTACTGCTGCTGCTGCTACTGCTGCTGCTGCTGCTGCTGCTGCTACTGCTGCTGCTGCTGCTACTGCTGCTGCTGCTGCTACTGCTGCTGCTGCTGCTGCTACTACTGCTACTGCTGCTGCTACTGCTGCTGCTGCTGCTGCTGCTGCTGCTGCTGCTGCTGCTGCTGCTACTGCTGCTGCTGCTGCTGCTACTGCTACTGCTGCTGCTGCTACTGCTACTGCTGCTGCTGTTGAAAGGACACAGCTGAAGTCATAGACTTATATGTTGCTATGCTCTTCTCAAACTAAAAAAACCTAAATAAATACAACACGAATTATAAATAAATTACAAAACAATATTCACAACTCATATATAAACTTGTTACCATAGTGCTTGTGTTACTAATACATGGGTTTAACTAAACATAATTTTCAATTAACAATTTACAAATATATAGAAAGTAATGACAACTTGAGTGTTTTTTTAAATTGTTTTAAACTTGGAAGCTGAGTCAATTTATTTGGTAAATTGTTCTTTGTTTTTATAACCTTGACGGTGAGTGACAGCAGTCGGAGGGTGGGTAGTGTTTGTCTTTTTAACATAGAACAGTTTGCTTTGTCTGGTATCATGTATGTGTATAGCTGCGGTTGGTTCTAATAATGCTTGAACACGACCATTTAACGAATGGTTCTTTGCTTTATAAAGTATAATCATAGTCTTGTATTTAACTAAATCATGAAATTTAAGCATGTTTGAGAGATGGAAAAATACAGATATATTGTCATGGTAATTAAGGTTATAAATAATCCGTATAGGTTTTTTCTGTAACAGAGATAGTTTTCGGAGTCTAGATTGATAAGTATTTCCCCAGATCTCACAGCAATATGACATATGTGGTTCAACAAGTGAATTATATTACGTGTGTAACGCCTAACAATCAAGAACATGCATAATTTTATACAAAACTGCTGTGCTTTTTGATACTTTTAATTCAACCATTTTTATGTGTTCTCTCCATGTTAAGTTTTCATCTATGGTTACTCCAAGGAATTTTTATTTGATACTTGCTCAATGCTTGTCCCATTCAAAACTATATTCACATCTGTTCTAGGTTATTTTTTAGTGTTAAACATTACAAAATGTGTTTTGTTCACATTGAGTGATAATTTGTTCGCTCGGAACCACGTCTAGTTTCTTAGTTCGTTGTTAACAACAGTGCTTACATCATCTGTGTTACTAGCAGAATAAAAAATTTTTGTATCATCATCAAACAGAATATTATCAAGCAATTTTGAGATTTCACACGTCATTTATCACAGAATAAATAATAATGGGCCACGAATTGAACTTTGCAGGACTCCAAACTTGATTTCCTTTTGTTCTGAGTTACTGTTGCTATAGCATACATACTGTCTACGGTTGGTTAAGTAGCTTATTCCTTAGCAATGCAATTTACTTAGCAGTATGTTGTAGTCAACAGTATCAAAGGCATTTTTTAGGTCGATAGAGACACCAATTGTGCTTTACGGAAGTAACTTTTTTAGGTCGATAGAGACACCAATTGTCCTTTACGGAAGTAACTTTTTTGACAAATTCTGTTAAAGCTACTGAAGTTAAATGATTACTTCTGAAGCCATACTGCCCATCGGTTAATATGCGTTGTGTTTCAATGAAAGACATTAGTCTTTTCTTGAATATTTGTTCAAGTATTTTTGAAAATTGGGATAATAGAGATATAGGTCTACAATTAGAACATTTAAAACGATCTCCCAACTTAAATATAGGAATAACTTTTGCTAATTTCATATAATTTGGAAATGATCCGCTGATCAAAGATCTGTAAAAATATGGGCTAGCGGTTGTACAAGTTGCTTTATTACATGCTTAACTGTTTTCAAGCTGATTTCATCTTGTCCATATGAAGTTTTACCAGAAACAATTGGCATTTAGACATCATTTCATGAGAACAGAATTTACAAACATTAATATATCATATTATATCTCTGTGTGATTCATTTATCTGGAACTCATTAATGCAGACACATAACCTGGGGAGTAATAAAGTGATTGGATTATTGAAGTTCCACTGTGACTCATCATCTCCTCTCTCGCTCTCTCGCTCTCTCTCGCTCGCTCTCTCGCTCTCTCTCTCTCTTATTCTTTTTCTCTCTCTCTCTCTCTCTCTCTCTCTCTCTCCACCCTCTCTCTCTCTCTCCCTCCCTCTCTCTCTCCCCTCTCATCTCCTCTCTTGCTCTCTCTCTCTCTCCCTCCCCCTCCCCCTCCTCCCTCTCTTCCTCAGAAGTATGACATTCTGGGGCAATGAAAGAAGATGATAACAAAGAGGATGAGGAGAAGGAAGATGAGAAGCATGATGAGGAGCAGGAACAAAAGAAGGAAGATGAGAAGGAAGAAAAGTATGAAAAAAAGAAGGAAGATAAGAAGGAAGAAAAGAAGGAAGAAGAGAAAGAAGATAAGGAGAACGAAGAAAAGAAGGAAGTTGAGAAGGAAGAAAAGACGGAAGAGACGGAAGAAAAGAAGGAAGAAGATAAGGAAGAAAACAAGGAAGAATAGAAGAAAGACAAGAAGGACGAAAACAAGGAAGAAAACAAGGAAGAGAAGGAAGATGAGGAGAAGGAAGAAAAGAAGGAAGAAGAAAAGGAAGAAAAGAAGGAAAAAAAGAAGGAAGAAAAGAACGAAGAGAAGGAAGAAAAGAAGGAAGCTGAGGAGAAGGAAGAAAAGAAGGAAGATGAGAAGGAAGAAAAGAAGGAATATGAGAAGGAAGAAAAGAAGGAAGAAGAGTAGGAAGAAAAGAAGGAAGAAGAGAAGGGAGAAAAGAAGGAAGATGTAAAGGATGAAAGCAAAGGTGAAGGAAAAAGAGAAAGAAGATGAGGAGAAGGAATAAAAGAAGGAAGATGAGAAGGAAGAAGAGAAGGAAGAAAACAAGGAAGAAAGAAGGAAGAAAAGAAGGAAGAAAAGAAGGAAGAGAAGGAAGAAAAGAAGGAAGCTGAGGAGAAGGAAGAAAAGAAGGAAGATGAGAAGGAAGAAAAGAAGGAATATGAGAAGGAAGAAAAGAAGAAAGAAGAGAAGGGAGAAAAGAAGGAAGATGTAAAGGAAGAAAGCAAAGATGAAGGAAAAAGAGAAGGAAGATGAGGAGAAGGAAGAAAATAAGGAAGATGAGAAGGAAGATGAGAAGGAAGAAAACAAGGAAGAAAAGAAGGAAGAGAAGGAAGAAAAGAAGGAAGCTGAGGAGAAGGAAGAAAAGAAGGAAGATAGGAAGGAAGAAAAGAAGGAATATGAGAAGGAAGAAAAGAAGGAAGAAGAGAAGGGAGAAAAGAAGGAAGATGTAAAGGAAGAAAGCAAAGATGAAGGAAAAAGAGAAAGAAGATGAGGAGAACGAAGAAAAGAAGGAAGATGAGAAGGAAGAAAAGACGGAAGAGACGGAAGAAAAGAAGGAAGATGAGGAGAACGAAGAAAACAAGGAAGAATAGAAGAAAGACAAGAAGGACGAAAACAAGGAAGAAAACAAGGGAGAGAAGGAAGAAAAGAAGGAAGATGAGGAGAAGGAAGAAAAGAAGGAAGAAGAAAAGAAGGAAGCTGAGGAGAAGGAAGAAAAGAAGGAAGAAAAGAAGGAAGAGAAGGAAGAAAAGAAGGAAGCTGAGGAGAAGGAAGAAAAGAAGGAAGATGAGAAGGAAGAAAAGAAGGAATATGAGAAGGAAGAAAAGAAGGAAGATGTAAAGGAAGAAAGCAAAGATGAAGGAAAAAGAGAAAGAAGATGAGGAGAACGAAGAAAAGAAGGAAGATGAGAAGGAAGAAAAGACGGAAGAGACGGAAGAAAAGAAGGAAGATGAGGAGAACGAAGAAAACAAGGAAGAATAGAAGAAAGACAAGAAGGACGAAAACAAGGAAGAAAAGAAGGAAGAGAAGGAAGAAAAGAAGGAAGAAGAAAAGGAAGAAAAGAAGGAAGCTGAGGAGAAGGAAGAAAAGAAGGAAGAGAAGGAAGAAAAGAAGGAAGCTGAGGAGAAGGAAGAAAAGAAGGAATATGAGAAGGAAGAAAAGAAGGAAGAAGAGTAGGAAGAAAAGAAGGAAGAAGAGAAGGGAGAAAAGAAGGAAGATGTAAAGGAAGAAAGCAAAGGTGAAGGAAAAAGAGAAGGAAGATGAGGAGAAGGAATAAAAGAAGGAAGATGAGAAGGAAGAAAACAAGGAAGAAAGAAAAGAAGGAAGAAAAGGAAGAAAAGAAGGAAGCTGAGGAGAAGGAAGAAAAGAAGGAAGATGAGAAGGAAGAAAAGAAGGAATATGAGAAGGAAGAAAAGAAGGAAGAAGAGAAGGAAGAAAAGAAGGAAGATGTAAAGGACGAAAGCAAAGATGAAGGTAAAAGAGAAGGAAGATGAGGAGAAGGAAGAAAATAAGGAAGATGAGAAGGAAGAAAAGAAGGAATATGATAAGGAAGAAAAGAAGGAAGAAGAGTAGAAAGAAAAGAAGGAAGAAGAGAAGGGAGAAAAGAAGGAAGAAGAGAAGGAAGATGAAAAGGAAGAAAGCAAAGGTGAAGGAAAAAGAGAAGGAAGATGAGGAGAAAGAAGAAAAGAAGGAAGATGATGAGTAAGAAGTCTCAATTTGGGATATAAAAGAACCACTGAGGACGACAAGCACCCTGGCAGTGACCTCATAAGACCATTACTTTTTAACCATAATACAGACTAGTCAGTAAATAGAACATTGTTGAGTGCGGGAAACAACTAGATCTAGAAGAGAAGGAAGATGGGGAGAAGGAAGAAGAGAAGAAAGATGAAGATGATAAGGAAGATGTGGAGAAGAAAGAAGAGAAGGAAGATGAGAAGGAAGGTGAGAAGGAAGATGAGGAAAAGTAAGATGTATCAGTGAAATATTTGCAAAATACAGTTAGTTAGTTATAGCTACATTAGACTTATTGGTGGGTCCAACCGAAATACTGAGAATAAGAAAACTTCATACAGATTATAGAACAAAGCCCTTTTTATTTCACAACTAAAAATTCTGTTCCACAAAATAAGCAATGAACACCTCATGTAAACTATTTGAGCACAAGAATCACACTTGTTTTATAACAAAAAAAATGTGTTGGAATAAACATATTATACATTTTCTACAAACTCTATAAAGAGTACATCATCTTACAAAGCTAAATATTAGCACTATATAAACAGGGAGAACAAGATATCTTCAAATGACCCTCCAATTATGTTAGTATAATACCAGTACATGTATATAACTATTCAGACATACTTTGTAGATCTAAATTCACGAGAAAATTTGCACTTTGATAGTTAAAATAAATATTTGGAAACAGCAGAGCATTCACATACTGGGTCTGAAACAATAAACTCTAAATATTACGTCAACTTATAAATAATGTGTTAACATTAGTTCAATAAAAATCAAACTGTGGGGTTAAATTAACAAATATAAATCATAATTATTAACAAAATTGTAATGTAAATAAATTCAAAAGCTTTCATGTTGCCTAATCTGCTTATGGATCTAGACATATTGTTATTCTAGCCTTGAGGTGATTATGCTAAATCTCACTTCTGTACACAGCACACCAACATCACATAACATGGTCTACACTTTTGTACAAACATTCACAAATGTAATTTTCCAGCAATCACCAAAAATATGTAGAAACAAAAATCACATAACTACTCTGTAGTATTTGTATAGCTCAGAATTATGTAAAGATTGTGAGATTTCACGGAATTAGTAGGATATTATTTTGCTCAATGACATTCAAAATATCACTGGTTAATCTTTCGAGGATTTTCCTTAAAAAAATTAAGCATGAAAAGTTATTTTTCTTTTATCAATTCAGCAGAAAATATTTTCTGGACATCACATTCTAAATCAAGCACTTTGTTAATCTTTGGATGCTTTCTTAACAATTATTTAGTAGGACACATTTGCTAGACTACATCACAAACATAACACTGCGTTAATCTTTGGAGTACTTTTCCAGAAGGAAATATTTCTGCACACCATAAAGTAATACTTTGTATTAAAGTTTGGAGGACTTTTGCTTAGTAATTCAGCAAGAAATATGTGATGGATGACATTCTAAATCCAACACACTGTATTCATCTTTGGAGAATATTTTCCCGTACCAATGCACTAGGAAATATCTGCTGGAATGTTATAATTCAAATGCATGGAGTTATTTGAGATTTTTCATTCAAACACTTTGCATTAATCTTTGGAAGATTGTCCCTTTGCAATTTAGCCTGAAATATTAGCTGGACGACATTCCAAGTCTAACACAAGATGGTCGATATGAGGAGCGTACGATTTTACCCGTTCCACATGAAGTGTCGTAGTCGTCCAATCAGATGCATACTGTGTTTCCAGGATCGTTTTTATTTTGTTTGCCGTTTGTCTGGCCCAAGCCATCCATTCTGATTTCACAGTGGTTCTCTTTGAAACCCCTCTGGATTTCATGTTGTTCCACATATTACAGGTTTCACTGGATTTGCTACAAGAATCATCATCTGATACTGTGCACTTCATAATGTGACCACCAGGTGGAGTTGGAACAACCACATAATTGTCTTTTATCACTTGGCTGCAATTGTGGTCAAATGGTGTTGTGTTTCCACGGTAACTGGCCACATTTGCATGTATGTGGAGTACGCCCCCAGTGCGTGGTTTCAGGGCAGCACACGCTGTTGGCCATCCTTCCTCGGAACTTGGGATCAAACCCAGGTTCACTCTGTCCGCCACTCCCTTTGGACAAACCTGTTGGAGAGACACTCGCATCAGGTATTTCATAAACAAAATATAATCTGACTTAGATCAATTTTTTTTTTTAATTTCGGCCAACTTCCACCTTTTTCATTGCAACATTTTGGCAGGATCCTTTGCTTGACTATCACTAGATGGCCAAGCAGTAGGTATGTAAGGTAGGTAAGTTCCAAAAAAATTGATGGGGAAAATTTGAACAAAATAAATATAAAAATAAGTCTGATGAATCTGTTCACAATGTTTAGGAATTCTTTCAACATCCAGTATAATTGGTGTAAATTACTGGATTGATTTTTATTTCCAATCCATTCTTTCGCCAGTGGACGTATTCACAAAATTACCAATAAAAAAGTTGCATTTCTTTATACCTGTTGAACGATCAGGCATTTAACATAGTGAATTTTCCTTAGAACAAAATTCAATTACCAAAGATTTTAATATTGTGTTCCTATTTTGACAAGTAATGGCTTATTTTAGCAGCCCACGCACAAAGAAAACTTGTTAACAATTTGTGAATTTTACATAGAAATACACGCAAGTAGAATTCCTAAACATTGTGTAACAGAATCATCAAACTACATTTTTACATAGAAATACACACAAGTAGAATTCCTAAACATTGTGTAACAGAATCATCAAACTACATTTTTACATAGAAATACACACAAGTAGAATTCCTAAACATTGTGTAGCAGAATCATCAAACTAAAAAAAGCGATTAGAATAATATGTTTAGCAAAATATAATGAACAGACCGTGTCGCTGTTCAAGAAACTAAACATTCTTAATGTAACAGATATGCTGCACTTACAGAAATTGAAATTGTACTATAAATATGTCCATATGACATTACCAGCATATTTGCAAAATTTACCATTTACACTAAATAAAAATGTTCACAATATTAATACACGGATACATGACAACATCCATACAAATAGAGGAAAACACGACTTTGCCAAATGATGCATACGGTTTGATATTCCATTACTAATAAACAATACTGCACCTTACATAAGGAACAAAATTTGAACACGTAGCTTACGAGGATTTATTAGTTATGCCAAAATATGTTTTCTACAATATTACAGAATACAGTGCTCTTTGCCAAATTGTTATATATGTGGACATTCAGAATAATTAACAAATAATTATATCTTGTTTTAATCTTATTACTTCTGTTAATTTACGTACACAATGTACTGTTATTAATATGTCTGATGTAGTTGTAACCATCTGCCAGTTATCAAAGTAAGATAACTTTTTATATTTTGTTTTTGAGATTTTGACATCAATTATTTGGTAATATAATTCTAATGCTTGTGTAACCGATACTGCATCTGATATATATGCACTTGTGTTGTTATCATTTTATCGAAAGTGTTTAAGTAAGCCAAATATACTTTGTTGAAAATTAATTAAGGGGGTGGCTGCTACGAGAGCGACCAATAATGGTCTTAGTGGCAGTCTCCCTGACCCCTGTTTTTGTTTATCTACAGCAACCTGATAGATCATGGTCTGGATGTTGCTAACTGATTATATCATACATTGATTGTTTCTACTTTTATGTTATATATTCTATTTTATAATACATGTATCTAGTACTTATTATCTTAACACATATTCAGTATTTCATAATTGAGCTGCGATTCCGATTCTCTGTCTGGTGATCTTTGAGGTATTTCGCTGGTCGGCATGACACACATGTACACACCTGTCTGTTATCTCCGTGATGCACTATGCACCTGTGTGCTACGTGGTTGATGGTGAGGTTCCTGTGTAGAGCCTCTACTGCGGCACTGTTCCACTCACACGCGTGTACCAGTCTTGCTCCCGCATGCACGAGGTACTGCAAGGTGAAGTAGCCAATACCTAGAACACATACAGAAAACTAATGTTATAAAACCTATGTCTATTCTAATGGCATGGGTACAAACAAGTGGTTTATAGAACCTCTATTTTTACTAGAATGGGGAAGCCTAACAGACAAACAAGAGTTGACCAGCAGCCTTATTTGAGTTATTAGTTATTCTCAACTGTACCTCCAGTATCAAAATATACTAGTTTTTTGTTAATTGTCCATCTTTTGTAAATGCAATGACTGATGTTAGACGCCTCCTCCAAGAACTACAGCGTAGGTACATAATACGGCTCTTCCAAGAACTATCTATATAATCCAGTCCACTCATATGCTCTTGCCCGCAAATTAGGCTGCCCTTGCTCAAAGACAAGTTTGATATTAGAAAAAGTACAACAAATTTTTATGTTCAAATAACATTTTTTAAATATGGTTAATAAAAACACATTTAGGTGGTCAAAATGTTATAATATAACAATACAGTCAATAGAAAACTGTATATCATAGTATAACATGAGTTCATGATAAGAACGTTAAAACTTGGTATCTTTAATATTTAGTATAAAGCATCTCTGAAAATAATTAATGGTTGTAAATCCAAAGAGGCTGCATCTTTGACAATGCATTGGTAAACAGTAAGATGATGTCACCATTACCTGCATACATGTCTACCACCACCTCATTGTGACAGCTGAATGAGGCAATGCGCAGTTTCTCTGTGATGTTGCCACTGCTACACATGCACATTGTGACATCATAGCAGTAACTGGCAACAGAAAAACAAATTATTTATAGAAGAGCATATATATATATATATCATGTTTTACTACATTTTTACTAATTTTTTTTGGAATAGCTTGTCCATTTCAGAAAACTTTTAACATTATTCACACTACAGTTTTTACGCAATTGGCAGAAAATGTGCTGGACGGTTCACCTATTTTAATCTGTGATAAAAAATTAATACTTTCTTCCTACATCAATTTATACTGTATACTATTTTTATGTACATGTATCCTTAAGTTGTACCTTCCTTTAGTCTTTAACAAAATTCCACCAGTTAATTCAAAATTAATAATAATACAATATTTGTTTTCTTTCAACTTCAATTCAGGCACTTCTTAATTTCCTGGTCTCTTGCTTCATCAATAAACATGTCTTCATTTATCATTATATCTCAAATTAACATACACAAACAAGATGCAGTCCAAACATTTATGAATTCTGAAAAACATGTTCAAGAATCTGGTTCAGCCAACTGTGGAGTGATTGAGACATAGATACTTACACAATGCCATTGTCAACGTGTCTCACCCACCCGTCCGTCCCCAGCAGTAGACACACCTGTGCGCTGCGGAAGTCGTTGTCACACACTGTGGCCTGTCTGCCTACTCTAGTGACAGACATGGCCTGGGCCACAGCACGCCACACCTCCTCACCTGAAACCACACCAAACCTCATTCATGTATCATGTTGTAAACAAAATAAAGTAAACATTAGCTAATAAGAATGTATTCATTGCAAAACAGGTTATACTGTACATAATATGCCCTAATGGAAACTGAGGGACTGGAATTAAAATACACTTGCTGTTACTTCAAAGCTTGGACATTTTGTTTAATCCACATTGCCTCAGTTCACATGAATAGTCTTTGGACATACAGTAATTGTAAACATGAATTTTCACAGAAAAGTTTAGTTTATATCAAAAATAAAATTGTAACTGGATACCATGCTATTTATCAACATATATTTTCAAAATACAAAATACTTTTCATCTAGTAGAAACTCCCTCTGGCCTCCTTGTAGATGCAAAAGAAAATTTGCAAACACAAGTTTATTTTTTGTTAAAAACACATGTAATAAAATAAGAAGCATTTCCATTAAACTTTTCTCACATGTAGTAATTTCAAACTATAAAGATTACACATATTAACCGCTATATTTAATATCTCTTTATTCCTTACCAACATGTTTCCAGACAGGCAATTGGAAACTATCTTGTGGCAACAGAATCAAATCTCCACGTCTCTCCCACGTCATTGCTATGTCCTTCTCAGTTTCCGCAGTCCATGCTATCTGTTTACTTTCCAGCAGTGACTTCAATGATCCGAGTAGTTTCTCCCGGGGTGTAACCTGTGTCATTTTCTTACTTTGTGGCAGGGATATGTAGCAAATGTCAGCTGGCAAGGAGAGGTTATTTTCTGAGAGCATCTTTGCTGCATCATTGGTTATCGGTATAGCGACAGAATCAGCTGTCACTTTCTGTATCTTTCTGCTACTGTCCACGTAAGTCATCTGTTCCAATGCACTCCTTCAAAAGTATAGAAAATATAGCTTTCAATATTAGAAATATTGTTTCCTCGCAATAGTGTGAATTAAAACTGTTTTTTTTGTTCAGTTTGATAATCGCATTATTAGTATTTCACCTGAAATAGGTTTTCTAACACCGTATTTTCTGTAATTTAAAATTCCTTTAAATTATATGAAATAATGGATACCCAAAATAATTATTATAGGCCTAAATTCTATAGTTATTTAGAACATCAATCTGTTGCACAAGTTTTTTTAGATTTTTGTGAAAACAGTGCATTCTAAGTATAGCAGAAACTCGTCCAACCAGTATATTTTACAAATTACAACTCAACTGGTTCCATTGTGATTGTCATTGACATGCATTGTGTTTTTCCAGGCACTTGTTCGATCTGCACTGTCATCGACGTCATCAGATTAATTGTGGGCGTGGCTGCGTTGTGTCACTTTCAATATTTGTGCCATTTAGCTAGGATCGAGGACAGGTTAAAGCGATAATATAAACTGATACCCATGTATGCCTACTGGTTAAACGACTAGTCACAGGGAAATGCCAATTACTGTATTTGTACACAACACTGACAACAGAATGAGAATAACAAAGAGCGATAATACAATCATCAGATGAACATATCTCATTTTTATGATGACAGCATTTGAATTTTCTAAAGCAAACACGAAGAGTTCATTTATATCAATGTGAGTCTGAATCACCTCAGTTGGTGCACCACATTTGGTGCCACAACGACGACAAACCCGTCGACTTTTTGTTGTCTGGGCGTATCCATGTTGAACGCTGGACGGGTTCAAGCGTTCACGGACGCGTTCGGCTGCTCGGGTTAGTGTGAGCATGCGTATAGTGTATCGCCTGCTGGCGAATGCTTACTTATGAATAATTCTACTGATTTTATATTTGAAGATTTCTAATTACGTTTTTAATATTATATTCCGATATTTCCATAAAGTTGATAAACATTAATAATTCAGACTTTCACAACAATACTATAATATCTACAAATGTTAAATCAATGGATGATCCTATGTAATTATAAACCTGCTAAATTAATCGTTTCAAAGGTATAACAAGTGTAGCCTGCCTGTCATTATTTGTTGTTCTCATCAAACCGTACAACACAAGAATATATGTTACATGGTTTCTATGCATCTTCAAAATGACACCATAATTCACATCTGATAATGGTGTCTATGTGCTCGAGTGTCAGTAGGTTTGTGTGATTCAAAAGAAAGATTAACTTCTCGTTCACTGTTTTTCTACATTAAATGAAAATATGTACATGATAATTGAAATATCTTATGAATAACAAATCAGTGAGACTGATAGTAAGGGGCGACTTTTTTCAATTACAAAATTTTGCCCATTCAAAACTGTAATCTAAATTGGCATTAATCACATATATCCTTCAAATGCTTTTCCTAGTAAAGTTCTGTAGGAGTGTTTTACAAGTCTGTCTCTTGACTAATGTGTCTGTGGTATGATCACTGGTGTACAGAATATGGGTTTGAGTTTTTCTTTCATCTACCACTATTGTTCTCCCTATCCTATGTGTCATCATGCGATACACTTTATACAGGTTTATTCCAGTGCTTCATAATATCACTTAATACATGTTGCATACAGATATTATGTAATCTGTATATGGATATCATGCAAAGCATTAGAATTAACCTTTATCAGTATTACAGGTGTGCAATAGAACTACCTGATACATATTATCATTGGCTATTGTACATTAGTAGTTTCATGCAATCTGGTGGATTATTTCCTTATAATAATTATTTTATTTATAAAGCGCCGTTTATCCGGAGTATAATTCTGCTGAGGCGCATCAAAATACAACATTGTTAAAATATAAAATTGTTTGAGCTTACACGGTAAACATATTACATAAGATACGTAAAATATTGTATAAAAATGTATCAAGTTATTCCTAAGTCTAGTCACAAATGCAACACTAGCTGATTCTTCAAGTATTCCTTTCATCTGGGGCCATGCTTGTTTAGAATCTTACATCGCCAAAGCATGACAATTTTGTTCACAATATAATGATGGGCATGACATTCATTTCCCAAGATTGTCTATTATTACATGATGTTAAAATGACTGAAATTATTCCAAGTGATCATAATCCAGAGGTTATCTTATACCGAAAGGTCTTTAAACAACAGTAACATAAGGAAATGAGCAAAGCCAACAGTAAAACATGCACTTGAAAACACAGCCAGTCTCTCCTTCATAAATATTTGAGATACATTCCTGTGTTGCCTCCCCACCCAGGCTTTGAGGTGTGTCAATGTGTTAATAGCAATTTGCTTTGCAATTCTGTTGGTGCAATACTAGGAATTCATGTTTTTTCTTCTTGACTCTTCTTACTTCATGGCTGCTCAGCGAAAACAACGAACTATTTTGTTCAAGTCTGACAGTGACATGTATTTTAGTGGTTATATCAAGGCACATTACTTGCAAGTGCTGTACAATGTATATCATTAACTTCAATAATATTGAAACAAATATTGAAACATTGTGTGTCAAATGTGGGCTACTAACTTGTGCCTCTAGGAATTATGTAGTTTTTCAAAAGTTGCAAATATAGCAATTGTAGAAACAACATTTCTGGGAAGTTTGCATCAAAACTAATGGATGGTCAATCTTAGTAACACTGCTGACTCATGAAAATGGATGCACTGGTAATTACTAGGATTTCTTGACATGTGACGTAGGATTTCTGCAGACATAGTGTAGTCAGTCAACTACCATCCCTGTTTTTCAAGGAAGCTTCCTTCCAGAACTCATGCCAACACATCTATCCTGTGGAGTAGGCAACAAAGAAGAAGACAAGTCAATATGCTCAAACAACTAGAACTTTACGAAGACTTGTGTATTAGAGTCGCTTCATGTCAATATCCCAGTACAATACAATCACTTCTGATCACAATTATTTTCTTATGTACACTGAATCTGTCCTAGTTTTTAGCTGTGGGTTGCCCAAAGCCGGTCTTACCCTATGGCCTGACAGCAACAATATTCCTGCAGCACCTTCGGTTATTACGACAGCTGTAGTGTAATATCTTACACTTTGTAATGTCTTCAATATACAGTGAAACTTATGCAAAGCAGACGTTAGGACTGGGAATACGTGTTCATCTGTACAGTGGGTGAACACAAATACAACACATAGTCAAGGATTACGTATCTGTTGTGTTGAGTTTACAGGATGATTAAGAGAGGTAGGTTGCCTGTTCCTCATTTTTAATTAATATAATGTTAAGATTAGAATAAATATGTCGAGGTGCACTACCCACCAAATTGTGGTTAATAAGCCAGAAACGTTGTTCGATATATTTGAATTTTTACCTGGCAAAAAGTAAACAAAACATTCTGATTATAAACAACTCTCTAGGCCATAATTATAATGGACACCGGCTGCTATAACAGCTAACCACTAAATGTCATTACTATATTCCCATACTCAGGAAAAGTAATTCAGCCAACTTCCTGTTAATAACTACCAGCCTGGCTGATTCGGGGCCACAGACAACCAACCTTTAAATATACCATAATTTTGAAGCCCATTGTCCATAGATCCACTGTGAACACTTATAGACTGTTAAATTAAATAAGTTGCGATAGGGACATCAAAACTATATCCATCTTGTCTGCTAAGCCACAGTGTCTGCCAATGCAGACGTTACTACATCTACCAAGTCTTGTGATTTACCGCATCTACCAAATCGTGACCATCTTTGTGGCGCAGACACCTGGAAGTATTACAGCCAGTCACAAGAAACATACATTTCCATTTATTACAATGCCTGCCAATTAGTTAGCCTTCAACAGTGACGATGTATACAAACAGAACTGCAGGATTACTTCACCTACCAAGGCTGCCGGTAGCACCATCAGCACTATAAGATCATACTCATAGACGGTTGCCTAGCGTGAACAACTGAAAGCATACTTTAAAATTCATACGAGTCACTTCCCTGCAGACTGCACACAAAATCTGTTATAAGAACCATGCAATGCCACCGAAGTTTATACAAAAATGCTACCGTGGCAACTCCGCCGAAATAAATCCACAAAACCTGCATGAAAATCATCAATACCAGTACTTTTCTGTGCATAGTACAGATGTATAAAATAAACCATTTATGTAGCGTCCTCCGTACTTCTTTAATAACACAGGTAACGACTTAAAACAGTGTAAAGACACTTGTTTTGCGGCTGCAGGTAAGCAGAGACCGACACAGGGTTCGTCCACAACACAGGTATCAAACGGACGACACGGAAGCAGTGAGGCACACAAATTTACACTGACAGCCACTCGCCGTTTATCATCCACAGCCAGCCATTTAAGTACCTTGTGTTGCGCTGCTACATTGGCGTGCTATAAAAACATTTAAATAGTCCTTTCACGGATACAATCAGCAGCTGTATCGTCGGGAGCAGCAACCCACAGCAGAGTGACAGGCAGAGTTTCCAAATGTTGCAGTCCGTCTTGCATCAACCAGCGGATGTGTTCCTACCACACTTGTGGCATGTACCGGTGATGTGGTGCCCAACTCGACGATGATGCAGTTCCATGTGCAACGTACACACACGCATACCTGGTTCGTAATTGGAAACGACACGATAGTTCTATGTACAATATAGTCAGTGCACACGGGTGTGCGTGTGTGATCAGGACTTTGCGTTGGACGTGAGCCATGTAAGCCCCTCGTACAGCCCATCCCCGGCCGTGGCACACGCCGGCTGCACGTACCAGTTGCGATCACGTATTCGCGTCAGACCCAGCTTCTCCTGAATCTCATGTGGCTTCATTGCTGCAACACACACGCAGGACACTTTTATAGTTACATTGGTCAATTCCGCTGCATTAACATGTTGCATGAAAAAGGTGTGATTTTGAGCTACAGGCAGCATATGCCTGTGTTTACACAAGAAAAATTTAGTGGAAAATACATAGAAAGAATGTGCTTTGTTCAATTAAAGTGAACAATCAGATTGGTTAAAATATGTGATGAATGGAACATTGATTACGACACACAAATAAAAAGCAATTTTGAATACATATATCAGATATTACTGTCAACATCTTGTTGTAAATATTGTTGTTAGTATGTTGGCGTGTGTTCGCTGTAGGGAATTTCACCATTTTAAATTTGTAAGTATTTTGCTCAAAACAAGTTTTCTAACTTTGTTCACCCAGCCAATTTTTATCGTTGTTAAACCAACAAATTAATCTACAAACATCTTTTGGACTGCATCACACATTGAGGTACATTATAGTCAATTGACAGTATCACACTACTACTACCTACAAAGATTATTAAAAACTCATAAAACATCAACATTTCTTGTAGAAACTGCTAACTAAATGCACTCACCATCAGGTAAATCTTGTTTGTTTGCAAATATTAGGATTATGGCATCCCTCATTTCCCTATCATTGATGATCCTATGTAGTTCCTGTCGCGCCTCGTCTATGCGGTCACGGTCTGCGCAGTCAACTACAAAGATGAGTCCCTGCGTGCCTGCGTAGTAGTGTCGCCACAGTGGTCGGATCTTGTCCTGCCCCCCTACATCCTGTCAACAATAACACATAACCTATCCATAACACATGATCTATCCTGTTACCTAGCAAAAGCTCTGTCAAGCTATCAAAAAATGATGCCAAAGACAAGGTGTATTCGTCGAGCATTCCGTTGCATGTTTTGTTGATATTCTGGCCAAATGAGTGTTTCTTTATGACAAAAACATCACACAAAGTTTCTAAAGTGACAACTGTTTGATTCATGAGATGTCATGTAGCAATGGTAATGTTATTCATGTATATATAACTGTTATCAACAATGGTGGCAAAGGTAAAACTTGGCAGATGTCACACGCAAAATTTTGATTATGACTACGCAAACCACAATGTACTGGATTTATCAGCAGTATTTATAGCATGGCAGCAAGCTCTAAAATACAACTTTCATTGCCCAAGATAGACTTGGGGTCAACTGATAGATCCAGTAACTTATATCGCCATCGTATTTGTGTCACCTCTATCAAACTAAATATAAAAAAATTATAGTTATACTTACCGTATTCATTCTAATTAGCGTATAGTACAGTAAGCTTAAAAAATATTTTAGATGCTAAAATATATATTTTAAAAAATTTCCCTATTAAGCGTACACCCAAATGAGCAGAGTGATAGGCAGAGTTTAAATAGACACAACATTGTTGCCGGCCGAGTTGGTCACTTGGTTGATGCAAGAGCAGACTTAACTGCACCTGGCTAATTCCACCCGACGTACATATGATTACTGTATAACTATAAGTAACGGTGTCCTACACAAGCAATATAAATACTGTTTGCGAGTTGGACACATTCACATTTCGATCAAACATTCAAATAGACTACGTGTTTAGTACTATTAATGTAGGTTGCTTAGTGTTACCAGCTATTTCTATATTTATGCATGTGTGATCTCCAGATATGTGTGAAAAAATGTTATGTAAAAAGATTGTTAAATGTTGCAGTAATTTCATTTCGGGGGAGAGGACATTGCATTACGGATTCCCGACATCGCCAAAATTGGGGTGTACGCTAATTAGAATAAATACGGTAAGTCCAACCCCAACAAGGCATTGTAGATTGCGGAAATATCAGAAGTTATGACATAAAATTGTACTTACCCATACATTGAATTTGACATTTTTGTATGTGACCGTCTCCACATTAAATCCGACCGTGGGAATCGTGGTGACAGATTGACCTAATTTGAGCTTATATAAAACAGCTGGAAAACTGTCAAGGAAACTATTGGAAACGTGCGTAATAATGTGAGATCATATCTGCTCATGTGTGTAAGCCTACGACTGGCACATACATTTAGTATGCTGCATATGTAGGACGGATAATGCACTGACACAGTTACAATGTTGTAAAGCATTAATTTTAAGTCACAGTACTGTTATTATCAATTATACATATATATCAACATCTCCAAAGTTGAAAAGGTTGTTGCATGTGAGATGATATCAAAACGGAGACAAAGATAGCAAAACGAAGATACGTCAAAAGAATCAAACTACTGGTGGTTATTATAAGAAATAGGATGGCTCCAACAAAGACAGCAACCAAGTCTGGTCTTAGTCTTCCCGACTCTTAGTAAATGTTCACTAAATATTAGTCCTTATATATAGATATATACATATACATAATTTCTGTTTTATGATTGTGTGTGTGCATGCATGCGTGGTGTGTGATGTCTGCATATGCGTGCGTTTGAATGATTATACCTTTGTATGAAACTTTACATTTTATGTAATGTTAAATAATGATCATTGTGTTCTAGAAGAAATACCATTCCCAATTATTTAATTTGTTTTTCTTTGTGTTGTTGTTATTAATATTATGGATGAAATAAGTCACTTTTTGACAAACGAACCATGACCTGTAAGGATACTAGTTTTCCCCGCAGCATCGAGTCCTAACATGAGAATGCGCATCTCTTTGTTACCAAAGATCTTGCTGAGTAGCTTGCCCATGGCCCTGGCAATGGACTAGTCAGGGCTGGCGACTGCTGCAACCACAGCAGGGTCTGAAACAACAACCAGTACATCAAATAACAGTCCACTACAGACAAAGCAGGCGATTGTTACAGCCACATCAGAGTCTGAATCAACAGCCACACAACATCAAACAACAGTCAGTCATCCACTAGAGAGGCAAGGCTGGCAACTGCTGCAATCACAGCTGGGTCTGAAACAACTGCCACAGAGCATCAAACAATAGTCCACCTGACCAAAGGCTGGCAACTGCTGCAGCCACATCAGAGTTTGAAACAACATATATTATATTGGCATGACTGTGGTTGCTCTGTGGTATGGCTGAACCTAGGCAAGGAAAAGTGGTGTACAAAATGTAAAAGTATGGCTGCAATAATTTAATCAAAACAAAAAAATACATGTCAATCATGGCTACAATGATGTACAATAGTATTGTTCTGTCGTCATTCTTGCATTTACTCACATGGCATGCATAAATTACAGGCTGTTTGATCCCTGCAGCGCATAACAAAACATAACAGGTCAGATGTCATGTACAGTATATTCAATCATGAATGATTTGAAAATAGATGTTAACCAAATTAGCATCAAGATGATAATCGCCATGGATCCTGGGAGAAATGTTGGCATATGGCATGAAATGCTTACAAATAGTTTGTTTCTGGGATGTTTTACAAGCTACGTATATGACAACACAAATATCCTATCAAAGTGTTATTGTTGGTACTGGTATACTGCATTCTTTACCGACATGAGACATGCACCTTGTTGGACGGTGTGGCTGGGTGAATGAGATGGGTTGCCCTATAGACAGGTGTGGAATCCTAAATGTCATACAGGCAAAAGGTGCATTTTCTCCATTTTTCTTACTCAGAAAATATTACATGACGTATGTATGAAAAATTATTAAATCTTGAGCATTTTAACAAAAAGGAATTGATGCAGGAAAATTGCATATATATATATACCAAACTGAAGGCCATAAAACACATTATGATAATTATTATATATAACTACAGTGACCATTATCTTAACCATCTAGTTTTGTGCCATTGACACAAATGATAACTTTGCATCAGACATACTGAAGCATTAAGTGGAATTACAGCAAGCCATAATTGCTTCTAATTGCATGTATGTATCACCCACATATCCATCACTGGAGCCTGACGAGTGGGTATGCTAAACTGTTCCAATGAACCCAGCATCTGCCTGGTGCAGCTGGTAATGTATTCCTGCTAAAGGATCCCCTTCTGATATTGCATACAGCAACAACAACACACATACGCACACCCATACTTGCTGTGTACAGCACACCCATACTTGCTGTGTGTACACAAGACAAGGCAAAAATGCTGCACACACAATGTCACCATGACTGACTGCAATGCATGACTGACACACACCTACATATCTTGCCATCACTTGGAGCTGTGCTGTCTTGGTATCCACAGGTATAACACGTATTTAAACACAATTGACCTTGTACACTGATAGCAGTCTGATTCAAGAATTCAACAAACTAGGACAATACTGTCAATAGTAGAACGCTCTAATAATAGCGTAATTACAGTTTCAATCAGATTGTATAAATTCCCGCTAGGCCATCACACCAACCAGGGGCCAATTCAAAAAGTAATGCTTTTGTAGTGGGGTTTCCATGGAACCTTCTGTCCAGTGTAAACATATCAAGGTTCTAATGAAACTGCAAAGCACTTTAAATTACAGATACTTATGTCATCACTAAAACCCCTAATGTCTCAATTAGTTATTGTTCCTTGTTTGACAGGTGTTGTCAGTATAACAATTAAACAAAGCATTCTTGGGAGGTAATCACACTTCCAACAGTTTCTGTCATGCTGAGCCTTAAAGTTAAACACAAGGGGATTAATGCTTGAATAAAAAGTCAAAGATGCACCACTTAAACAATCTATTGTGTTTGTTCTATTTAGAAGTGGCTTCAATCACAGGCAAACTCACATTAAGACTTCTATCACACCAGTGGTTTTATCAAAAGAACTTCCCGAGTTAAAATTTTTTGAAAATGTGGATCTTTTGCTTTTACAGTTTTAGTTTAGTTTAGTTGCGGTTATATTTATATTACTGAAATTATATATTTATTTCCAGGTCAAGACTGGATATAAATGTAGTATTATTATTATTTAGCTGAATTCCAGTCCACAGTTCTACCAAACCATTCAATCTCTTAATAGCAACACATAGCAAATCTGTTGGAACCAGCCAAATCTACTGGTACTCTAATCATGCATGGCGCTTCTCCATAAATTGTGTAATATCAAACAAACAGGTTGACCACCTTCACACACCGTTTCTTTCACAAAATATGTTTTGTAATACTTTATGTGGCGATATGAACATGTGTACCATTCAATAAACATGTGATCCACAGACAGCAAGTAAATGAGTAAATCATGCAGAGACACTTGAAATATTATAATGACACGGTGCACTGTAAACTATTTGTTCATTGATAAAATCTGTACTGGTAAATTGTCAGTAAAATGGGGTGTAGGACAATGTTGGTCACACAAGATTTGGGCACAAGACTTTTGGTCACACAGAATGACATTTTGTCATTGTCTATGACATTTGGTCACGTGACATGTTGTCATGTTGGTTTAGTCATATAATGCACAGTAAGACATAAACTAGGTCACAAGAAGATCTGTGACATTTGGTAAATTATATTACAATAAATTAACAAACAAAACATTATCCAGTAATCGTAATTGTTTGCTATAAATACCGGTTGGGTAATTAAAATAAATAATCATATGTCTTATATACTCCCCCATAAAAAACAGCCCTGGGAGCAGGTCATTAAATAAATACAATCAACATGAGCATGTTAAGGTTTTCAAATGTGTTGCATTAACCCAGTGATACTATGACTGTTTTCTATATAATTTCTAAATCTAAGATTAAAAAAACTCCACACAACTCAAACACGGTTGATTTTGCTTAAGCCGACTCTTTTTCCTCGGTCTCAGCTGTCTTTGTATCTCATATAGTATAGGATAATCCGCATACGTCAACCTCTCTTACTTAAAAGTTTTGGTTAAGCTGATTCAACTTCTTTCATTCGGTTAACTCGAACTTTGTAAATTGCTACTATAAAACAATGAAGTTCCGTCAGCCCACACGGATATAAAATGCTATTGGTATACTGATTTGTTACGGATTTAGCTACTCTTATACATTGACATTTCTCGCACTGAGTGATTTGTGTGTAATTTAGTAAAGATAGATTGGGAAAAGACTTCTTATAAATAGAAGTGTTTTCATGGGTCCCCGAAGTTTCAACTTATCCAGAGCAGGCCTGATCCACAGTGCACTGTATTTCAATAACATCTCACCTCGGAGCCATTGTTCATACTGCTCATAACAAATATCAAGTGTGTCAAACAAACTAAAGAGGTAACAATGAAGATATAATACAGTCTTTTTTTTAAAGTAACACATGCCAATGTACACAAAGAGTATGACAGGACTAAAGTGGCCTAAAATAATAATAACACTTCAGACTGTGAGACATGACAATGTTTTAGCCTCTTCAAGAAATATTTACTACAATGTTATCAGATGCCAGTTTTAGTGATGACACCATTGGCAACAGGCAGTCATGCTTCACACATTATGTACAATTGAGGTAGTGTATGACACTGTATGTACAGCTAGAGGATAGGTGTGATAACAGTGATAAAAGGAATGAACAGATCTTACATAGTATTGCTGACACTGCAAATTTGCTACTACAGACAGTTATTAGTTTTGTATACCTCCACTGCTATAAAGCTGAACCATTGTGGGTGTGGAACTGACTTCAACTGAGTACCTACAAGTATCTTATGTACAGGTTACATGATTTGCAAGATCCACTAGATAGGGGCAGTGTTTTTAAGGTCTTGAGCAAAGTTTGTATAAAACCCTACTCTGCCCATATGAGATACGTATGTAATATTTACAGACTAAAAAATTAAGAAAGAAAGCAGGCTTTACCCGTATGCTATAGCTATTCAACAGTGTCTGTAATATGTATGAGTTGAACCTTAATAAAAACACTGATGGTAGAGATACTATTTCGACTCTATGAATTATCAACGGGTCTCTCAAAAAGTCATAACCAAACATGCAGTCATAAATTTATATTCAATGCATACATATCTGTTCATTGCATCATTTAATATAACAAATCAACATTACTAACAGTGACTTTGTATAGCATGGCATGATCATTATATAATATATATTTGATTTGAGTAAAAAGGACTAGGGACATAATTTTATAGCCATGTGACCATGTATGTCACCGTATTTACTAAAAATTATCGATACGTTATGTGGAAATATTAAAAACAAACTAGAATGTAAAACCTGGTGTTAGTGTCCTCTGTAACAGTGGAAGACCCAAAATACCCATGCTCTGGCCAATACTAAAGATTGTGCAAGGTCTACATATGTTTTCACAACTGAACCAATTCTTGGACAATCCTAACAGGTGCAGTCATCAGCCATAACTATGTTGTATATCTGTGTTATAACTTGCATGTGAAGAATGTGTAAAGTTGTGTTATTACTCACTCGCGTACATACTCTCAATAATCCAATCCAGTAGCTTCATCTTTGCTTGTCACAAGATCTTATCTTGGTGCTGGCTAGCACTTATATGGAGTCAAATGACTAGGATTGGAAGGTAATGATGCTTAGCCTTATGCTATTTAGTCATGTTAGCTTGGAAGGTGCATTTAAGTTCAATGTTTAAATTCTGTGATGTTGACTATTGTCTGGTAGCGAGTTCCAAAATGTTATTGTCCAGGGAAAATAAGAGAATTTGTAACAGTTCTTGCTGGAGTGGATGGTGTTGCTATTAAGATGTCATGAGTGATGTTTGATGGACTGGGTCCCCCGCATGCCCCCGGTGATTTTTGTTAAACTAGCTTTAAAATGGTGCACTCTGAGGTATGTTTTAACCTTTACTCTTGAATACAGAGGGAAGATATAAAACAACAAGACAGTACTTGTAAATGTAGTAATCATGATTGATAAAAGTCAGTAATCATGACTGTTTCATCGTGTTGAGGTGTGGTTTCCATTTTACCACTGGTACTCAGTAGAGGTGTGGTTTCCACTTGACCACTGGTACTTGGTTATGGTTATGTTTTTCTTGCACTAACCCTAGGCCTTGTTACCTCGCTGACAGTCAGTCAGAAAAATGGGCCAAGTGGCCCTGAAGTTCTTTGGACTAATACGTCTATATGTGACCCCGGCTGACCAAATGAGTGATAAGTTGGAAATATTGTAACATTGTTTTCTTACATCCTTGTACCGCGGACTGCGGACGCAGAGTGATGGCAATAGTCACTTGGACCTTCGGCCAAAGGACTAAAAAAAGTAAAAGGTAAGTTCTTATATAGCGCAGGACTGCTCAAAGCGCTTTACACTTTACTCCCTGACAGACCTGTTCAGTCGAACACCATCTCGACTTCTCTGGGGAGCATCCAGTGGTATAATCTGAAGACTCTTTTACCACTAGCCTTTAAATGATTATAATATCATAATATTATGGTAAATTGGTGGTTTATGTTCAAAAGATTATATTTTGTGTGTTGCTAGAATGCTATACAATTAATTAAACAGTCATTTCTGGA
This sequence comes from Paraescarpia echinospica, assembly GCA_020002185.1. Taxonomy (NCBI): domain Eukaryota; kingdom Metazoa; phylum Annelida; class Polychaeta; order Sabellida; family Siboglinidae; genus Paraescarpia; species Paraescarpia echinospica. The sequence goes on from CM034536.1 coordinate 60,229,884, forward strand.
ATGCCACAAAAGTATGTTTCTATTAATCGCAAGAACGTTTCTCAAATTGTGTCCTTTTTATAAAACAGTATACAGTGTAAGTTGTTTAGTATATCCAATTCCTGTGCAAACATATCATTGTCTTACCCAAGTTATTGATAACCCGTTAAAATACACGGTTTTGGGCAGTAGGCATCTTTTATGAGATGTGAACTTTGGTGGTTTATATTCTTAGTATTTCACTCAAATCAACTTTCCCAAAAGTTTATTTGCACAACTTTGTCGGAATATGTATTATATATTTAGCACAAAGATATCTTATGAATCACATTCCTTATTTTGCTAAAAAAAAACGGCATAGAACATTAGTTGAATAGACTTGTGGGCATTTGCGTCGAATCCGGACCCACTTTGATTTCGCCGTTATAACTTGAGTTTTGCTTAACTTTGATACCTCACTGAGATAGTTCTATCATTCAACATTATCCTAGGCATATTTACCTTTAAGAATATTGCGTCTTATGCCCATTTGAAGTGTAAATAGCGCCCAGGTTTGTATAAACATATGCTGTTATATCTCTCATTTTACTCGAGCTATGCGGTAAAGCACGGCCGCAGCGGCACAGACTGGCGCAAACCGGGTCACTATTTGAGATTCAACAGGGTCCGGTTTCGATACAAGTGCCGACTAGTGAATAGGATGCACTTTTTTATTTGGGCTTCAAAAAAGTCCGGATTCGACACAAGTGCCGACTAGCCACGTAGTGTCAGCCTGCACGGTTTTCACTCACACCACCGTCATAAACCAAAACGCAAGTTACCGTTTGAACTTTGGGCGCCATTTTACATGACTGTCTAGATTTCTAGTATGTCGAAACTCCACATGGTGTTACCATTGGAGACACCGGGGATCCCGCAGGAATATTCCGTGATTGGACAACTGATATCTTTCACGTTGTCCAATGGAGTTAAATCCTAACCGCTCTGAGCGACGTTAAGACGACTAAACGATGTTGCTACAAATCTGAGATTTTGCAGGAATATAAGTGACTTTGTGGTGTCATTTCGCACCGCTCGCCGACGCTGAATATATCGCAAAAGAATTAATAAAAGGGCGTACGAAATAGCTACGAGGCGACAATTTTTGCATATTTTGGGCGAGGCGGCATAGAAAAACGGCTAGGTGGCCTGCCTCACTTGTCATATACCAGGGGAAACACTGTATAACATTAAATCTACCTGTGTGTAATGTATCAATGTTTTTACACGTATTGCACATGTGTGTGTGTATCTCTTCAGGAAACACTTCTGGGAACTGAAATGCATCTGCAGGAAACACTTCTGGGAACTGAAATGCATCTGCCAGTTTCAACAAACTTACCAGTCAAAGAATGAGACGAGTACTTGTAATTGTACAACATCATACATACGTGTAGATGACACCATGAACAATGGATTGAATAAATATTCAGATTCACAGCTATAAACACATGTACTGTGCAGACATGGCATGAATGACGAATCAAACAGGAATCATGAGAATCAATAGCATTATGCTAAGGACGGAAATATCTGTTCACATTTAACAACCACTTTCAAAATGCCATTGATCTATTTTTACGGGTGAACTCTGCTGCATGAATATAATTGTAGTGGTGTGACTCAGGGGATTTTTTGTGGGGTGGAATCTAAATCATCTGACCATGGGGATGATGGTGGAACGGAGGGGGGGTCTGTTTTACTATATATGCTGTATCTCTAATTCTATGTTAATGCAATAAAGGTGTGCCACAATAAAACTGTCATGGTGACATATCTAGATACATATTTTTACCATAAATTTTGATGTCAACAAAAAGTCACACCTAGCAAGGTTGATTTAAATAGTCAGTGATGTCCTTCGTGACTACTTACACAGCAATGAATTATGGGTAGTTTTCTTTATTTAGTTTGTTAATTACGGGTAACTTACGTCATTTATTATGCCGGTCAGTCGGTCACTACCGCTACCGGTTTCCGTTTGACAACGTCAACAGAAGTAGTCGGGTTACGATACTCATACAGGACGTATACATATACCATATACAAGGTGCCAGGCTGATTATGTACGCATGTATAAAGTGCATGTTGGAATACTAATATCGAATGATCTTATATGGATCAGGCATTGGCTAAGGCCGTTCTATTCATTCACCAGGGGCCGGGCCGGCCTAAATCAATCGTACCCGTGTCGGTGATAGGCAGAGGTTGCTATTCTTACCTTCAATATAAACTGTCTTGCTCACGTTTCCACAAAGTTTACCGACTTCGAAGCAATCGGTTAAGTGCAGATGATACTCGCATAGTATTCAGGCATTAATCGAAATACTTAAATACGACAAAGCTTCAAGCATTGGCATTGTTTCCCTCCTTCGTCAGTTAGCCTAGCTGTCCCCATAATCAATGGCGGTTGGTTGACTCATTACAGACCGGATCTGAGCTCAGTGCGATAAATAGTCCCACATAATCGAAGTAAAAAAAGCCTTTACAATGATGATCAAATTAATGTTAAGCATATACCAGTTACTTAAATTATACACATATTTGTTTCATGTTGATAAATCAATCATATAATAAAGCGATAATGTAAAATAAACTGCTTCCGGTGTGTTAAATCTTGCGGATGTTTAATACTACGGCGTATTGGTTTCACCCGAGGGGCGTGACACGAATCTCTGTACATGCGAGTTCCGTTGTAATGAGCGTCAAACATGTTTTAAAGTTGACTATTGTGGTAAAATAGCCTGATTAACGACGCTACGAAACATAAGAAAGCATTAGGTCAACGTCATTCCATGCTGTTTAAATTATTAGAATTACTACTCAATTGAGTAGGCCTACACGATCTGCAGCTACACACCAACGTTATTTTCGCCCATCAGCCTAGCCTAGGCTAGGCACTATGATTATGAATGATCGTGACAGTCAATACAACGGAGAAAACCACACAAGTAGCTCTAGATTATCTATTTGGCAAAAAAAAATACGGTATTTAATACCCAATTTACCAACGACATCATGTATTGCTAGATATCTGCAACTTAAAGGGGCACTGTATAGATTACGCTATTCCACGGCAGAAGTATTTTGTTGGCCGACGCTTGGCGTCTGCGGCTATTTATAGAACAGTTTGGTGCAGGCGATATGTTTGCCGTCGTTAGTTCACGAGAACACAAAACAAGCGTCTAGTGATTGTGCAGTACATATGTCATAAATAAATCCTTATCAACAACACAATCACTAGATATATGTGCACGCTTGTCTTGTGTTCCCGAGAACTAACGACGGCAAACATATCGCCTGCACGAGACTGTTGTATACTTTAGCGGGACGTTTAAGATCTGTTATTCAAACATCGTCTCCCACGGCGAGAGGAGGAAGCACCTTAGAACGGTGTTTACGATCAAAGTTTAGCTTAGTCGAAGCTCTCGATTCGGCCTCTCTCAGCCGAATTTGTGCTCAGTTTGGCAACTCACGTTGCAGCACTTTCGGAAGCGATGGGACAGGTGTTCTAAACTTAAGCTCGGCAGGCGACGCACCGTTCTCGAGCGGCGACGACCTGTACGTACGCCAGCAAACCCAAGTATGGATCGTCTGCCTTCTTCATGATTTACTTTATCGTCTGCACGGCACGTTCTGCAGCTCCGTTACTCTGCGGGTAACTCGGAGAACTCGTAACGTGTTGAAACACGTATTTATCCGCGAACTTGCGGAACTCATCCGACGCATACTGCGGACCATTGTCCGACGTCAGGACCTCTGGAATGCCATGACGAGCGAAGTGCGACTTCATGTGCTCAACGATCTGACGAATGTTCAGTTCCGCTAGCAGGGATACCTCGGTGAATCGAGAATAATAATCTACTAGTAACAGATACCATCGTTTCTGATAGTAGAACAGGTCACTGCCTACATGCTCCCACCGTCGAGTTGGAAATGCTGTTGGCAACAGCGGCTCAGCGACATCGTTCGCATGTGTGCGACACGTGTTACAGTTTCTGACCATCTGGCGAGTCATGCCAGGCCACCAGACCAGCTGCTTTGCACGTTCGCGACACTTGGTTATCGCTAAATGACCTTGGTGAAGGCACTGGGGAACATCCAGATGTTCACACTGTGGAATCACGATCTTGTTCTCGTATGCTAGGACATCATCTATGATCGTGAGATGACCCCGGTTTTTCCAAAAATGGTCTGAGAAGAGAATCTACGGACAAAATGTACGGAGGCCAACCTGTCCGCACATACTTTAGCACCTGTGTTAAAACATAATCGTGAGCCTGGAGTCGGCGCATCTCGACTAAACGTTTAGGAGACGCATACAAATGTACTGACTGTTCAGCATAGGACTCCACCTCCTCTACAAAAAGTTCATCGACTTTTGTAGGATTCGCGCTTGATCGCGACAACGTATCCGCAACAACATTTTCTCTACCTGGAATATGCTCGACTGTGTATGAGTATCTCATCATACGTAACCAAAATCTCTGAATTCGCACTGGTAGCTTATCTAAGCTAATGTCATTGAGCAATGGGACCAGTGGCTTATTATCTGATTGGATACGGACAGTTACACAAACGATGTAATTGCGAAACTGTTCGCATGCCCAGACAATCGCCAACGCCTGTTGTTCGATTGTGGCATATCGTCGCTCCGTCTCTGTATTTTGCAATATAGTAGTCCAATGAGGCATGCAATATTATTAGGCATGTTGTCGTTTTTCTGTTTCATTTTCTTGTTGATACACAATCATGTATGCTTGACTGCTCTCTCACAGCAAGTGTCTCCAAATTCCTATTCAGCACTATCTGATGCACAGTGTCTATGCACAATGGAGACTGTTAAAGGGTTCACATGGAAGAGTTGAAGACGATAGTGTTTCCCCATCCCTTGATTTGCCAGCAATAGCAATACTGACATACAAACCAACTATACATCAGTATAATAAAAACATAACCTTATCTATGTGTTGGTATTACTAAAATCTGAACACAGAGGTATATTACATAATAATTGTTGTTGGATTGTGGATTGACAAGTATCCCCTTACCGTACTATATGTTGCAGTCAAGAAGTACATAATTAAAATAAATATATCTTAGTATTATTTGATAGTTTAATTGCAGCGCAGAAAGTAACTATTCAGTGTACAGTTTTGTTGCACCTTGGTATTTATGTAATTACGACGATGTAGTGAATATAGTCAAAACATATATTCCAATAATTGTTGTATACTGAATGATGACATGCCAACCAGGTTTATTAAGAATGGTAGCTGCCAGTTCAACATAGACATTTACCGAAGGAGTCAGACGGAAGAAAAAACGACACAATACAAAGGTGCCACGGAATTAAGCATTGCCATTGGACGCGATGTTATGACATGCAAAGTTCTACACATTTATAATATACCCACACTCCAAATATCAACCAAAATAAGAAGTAACAGTCCGCGGTATAGAAAATATAAATATCAAACAACATGGTGAAATGTTATATTGTATACACGCTAGAAAGACATGTTCGCGAAATGCCAAGCCAGTAATTAACAACAGTCGAACCGAGGAGTCGAACGACATTCTTTGAAGCTTCAGTAAACGAATGGTACCTTTCCATTCGCAGATGTACGCTCCAAAACGGAGAGTTCATTGCTAGTGTTGAAATATTCGAAGTAATTTTGTATAGGTTAACAACGTATAACATATCAATGAAGTACAACTGATAAATACAAATAAGATGTAGCAAATAAATCGCAGCTACGCCTACGTTTTGTCACTCTTCTTGGATTTGGCTTACTTCGACTAAAAACCAAATTGCTTCACCTTCGGAAATCGGCCTAAATAGCAGAGTATCGGGATAAAATCCGACAGTATTTTTTAACAACATATTAACTAATCTATACAATATTCACGAAATGGTCTACTCGAATACTTTATTTCCAGATGCATCTTCACTGGCATGCATACGGTCCAGAGCGCTACTAAACATGTCAACAATATAGTTCAAAGGACTTCAGGGGCTCATAGCCCAAACGCAACAACAGGTTACGAAAGGTAATTTCCCACATGAGTATATGGACTCCTTGGAGAGACTCGATGAGACCGCTCTTCCTCCAAAAGAGGCCTTCTTCATTCAATTGAAGATATTTCCGACGACGATTAAGCCATTTTTCAAGAGGCGTGGCGGGAGAACAACATGATGACGTTGTGAGACTTTCTTGTTTGGTATCATTCCTACATGCCATCGGTAGACAGTTTGCATTCTACGAGCAACGTGGCCTCGACATGTTCAAGCAAGCCGTCAGCATACCCGGTCTGACTTGCTTTACCTGTTCAACGTCCTACCGGAGACGTACTTTGCTCTCTTCAACGAAAAGAACAAAGATCTTCATCAGCTCGTCAAAGATAATATCGTCGGTGCCTGCCTCTTATCTTCACCAGACATCACAATAAAGGGATAATCAAGTAGCGTCAAAACGAGTATGGAAAAGCTGCTCGAACGTGTTGATCCAACGTTGGTTACGATACGAATGCATTGTATTTGTATTCACTGATGCAAGACATACCGACGGGATGATATACGCGACGACGGAAAGAGAATGAGTTCCGACCCGAATTGGCGCAGCTGACAGGACAGATGGCTGCCGAATGGTTGACGTGGGAATCCGATCGCACGGGACTCTCCATACGTCATCAGACCAACGGGCAACAAAAGAGGATCGGCAAACTACAGGTGGACGGATGGTGCAACGAGACAAAGACGGTCTATCAGTTCCACGGCTGCTACTATCACGGACACACGACGAGAGGTCAACGGAAAACCCATGGCTCAATTACTCACCGAAACACGAAAGAATACCACCTACCTACGTCACTCTGTCAAGGTCGTCGAGGTGTGAGAATTAGAGTGGAAAGATACGAGAAGCGACCCGGTCGCGAAAAAGCTTCTGGATGCCACCTTTCCTCGACGACGTCACGTGTGGTGGAAGATGACGTCACGACAGTTCCTGACAGGCGTGCGCAATGGAAGAGTGTTCGGGATGATCCAGTGCGACATTCGCGTACCGGAAGAATTGCGTACGCACTTTGGTGAGATGCAGCCCATTTTCAAGAATGTCCATATGACGCGCGATGATCTCGGACCTTCATGCGGCGATACGCTGAACAACACGACATAATAGTGAAACTGTGCCGTCTGCTCGTCGGAAGTTATCGCGGTGACAAGATCTTGCTCAACACACCTCTCTTGCGATGGTATCTGGAGCACGGACTCGAGGTCATCGTGTACACTCCGGTCTTGTGCTATCGACGATTCGGAGAGCAAGTGTCCACGGCGCGTCGCGAGAGAGACGTCCACCCGAACAAAGCCATCATCGCAGAGACCATAAAGTTGATGGGGAATTCGAGCTATAGCCGAAAGTAGTAAAGGAGGTTAAGTACCGCCGACGATGGATTCGGATGGGTGGAAGTGGAAAGTACCCGGATGTAGGTCAAGGTCAAGTACCCGTATGTATGTCAAGGTCAAGGTCAAATACCCGGATGTACGTCAATGTCAAAGGTCACGTGACCCGGATGTAGGTCAAGGTCACGTGGCGCCCCCTATCGGAATTTTAGGAACTATAAAAGCGCCCCCTATCGGAATTTTTCGGGACTAAAATAGCGCCACCTATCTGATTTTCCCGGAACTATAAGAGCGCCACCTAGCGGATAGTTGGTGAACTAAATATTTCCCTCCAAAACTTTAACAGCGCCACCTAGCGGATAGTTGGTGAACTAAAATATGTCCCGCCATAACACAAATAGCGCCCCCTGGCGGATAGTCGGTGAACTAAAATATTTCCCACCAAAACTAGATAGTGCCACCTAGCGGATTTTTTTCGAACTACAGTTTGAGACTGGAGGATAAGTTGTGAAGTAAATGTTCGAGTACTGCAAATATTCGTGTCTCTTGCACGCTTGCGTGAAATAGAGCCCCCTGACGGATAGCTCAGGAACTACAAACATCATCCCCTAGTGGACAAGTGAGTGAACCCCGTGTTAAAGCATAGGGAATTTTCCCCATGTTAAAGGATAGGGAAACACCCGGATGTTGCCGGATTTTGCTCTTGCTCTCAGCCAATTCCAAAGTCAAGGATTATGCAACTGATGGTATCCCGACAGCCTCTGCGCCACCTGCGATTGACCAATCACGAGCGAGCTGGGCATTGTGGGCGTGGCTAGTTATGCAAATGAGCTTGTCAAAGTATTTCCCATGTTATGAGATAGGGAATTTTTACCATGTTAAAGCATAGGGAATTTTCACTATGTTATGAGATAGGGAATTTTCCCCATGTTAAAGCATAGGGAATTTTCCCCATGTTAAGAGATAGGGAATTTTTACCATGTTAAAGCATAGGGAATTTTCACTATGTTATGAGATAGGGAATTTTCCCCATGTTAAAGCATAAGGAATTTTCCCCGTGTTAAAGGATAGGGAATTTTCCCATGTTAAAGCATAGGGAATTTTTCAAACTGCTACGCACAGTAATTTTGTACCCGAGGTTGACTTGGTTAATCAGATAGCGCTTTGGTTAGCCATTGTTTTGAGCTTTCGTACTTGAATATAATCTCATCATTTGATGTTATGGTCATTGTCGTTATAGTGAGTGAAAAATCTCCCTGTTAACCGGTATAAACTGGTATAAATCAAGCCTCAAGGGTCTGTGTATTGGCCCCGTGTTAAGCCATAGGGAAGTTATACGAACTTATCTGTTAAAACATTCAAACTACCAGCTATCTGTGTAATATTTTGGTCAAACTGTTTGTCATTTGCACTTACCAACGGTCACAGTTGAAAGTCCGCGTACAAACCGGATCCAAACTGGTGTCAAACTGTTTTGAACTGATATATCCTATCCAAGGCTCATCCGTATTTCATCTGTGCCTAGAGACCACCAATACTGTTTCAGCATTTTATCATGCTGGTGTTCTTAACCTATACGTGTGTACGTATGTACGTATGTACGTAGGTGCATAATCGCGTTCAACATCATTATTAAATAAATAAATGCGCTATGTGCGATGCGCAATGTCGACTCGATCACCTTGATGCCAAAGATCATATATCAATACAAGAGGCGCAGTGCTCGCTATCTACATTGTTCGAGGAAAGTGAAGCGTTATGTTAGAACAGTACTGGTACATAATAACCTCCCAGATAAGATGTACCAGTATTTATATAGTTTACCGTATTAAGGATCAAGTGTACAAATGTCCATTAGAACGTTTTTATCTTTTTTCGTACTATAGTATTTAAATTCGTGCTTCTTCGGTAAAACCTTCCAAACTTGCTTCTGTCGTAAAACAACTAACCTGGCATGGGTAACCGAAAACGAACTCATAGATTCAACAGTTATGTTAACCACTTATGTCTATGTGTAGTTCAGTACAGATATGTTAACCACTTATGTATCTGTGTAGTTCAGTATAGATACGTTAACAAGTTATGTCTGTGTAGTTCTGTAGAGATGATAGCCACTTATGTCTGTGTAGTTCAGTTAATGTAATCAGACCAACTAGGGGTGCAAACGAAACACTATGCTTTGACCAACATGTGTCACGAAAACGAAACACTATGCTTTGACCAACACGTGTCACGAAAACGAAACACTATGCTTTGACCAACACGTGTCACGAATTGAACTTAGAGCAACTAGACACATCACACAAGACTATGACCGAGATATGTCACGAGACTACGGATGACACATCACACGAGAGTACCGACGAGACAAGAGACGAGACTATGACCGAGATATGTCACGAGACTACGGATGACACATCACACGAGACTTCGGATGACACGTCACACGAGAGTGCCGACGAGACAAGAGAAACACGTGTCACGAAAACGAAACACCATGCTTTGACCAACACGTGTCACGAATTGAACTTAGATCAACTAGACACATCACACGAGACTATGACCGAGATATGTCACGAGACTACGGATGACACATCACACGAGAGTACCGACGAGACAAGAGACGAGACTATGACCGAGATATGTCACGAGACTACGGATGACACATCACACGAGAGTACCGAAGAGACGAGACTATGTCCGAGATATGTCACGAGACTATGGCCGAGATATGTCACGAGACTATGGCCGAGATATGTCACGAGACTATGACCGAGACTACGGATGACACATCACACGAGAGTACCGACGAGACAAGAGACGAGACTATGACCGAGATATGTCACGAGACTACGGATGACACATCACACGAGACTATGCCCGAGATATGGCACGAGACTTCGGATGACACGTCACACGAGAGTACCGACGAGCCAAGAGACGAGACTATGACCGAGATATGTCACGAGACTACGGATGACACATCACACGAGACTACGGATGACACATCACACGAGATTACGGACGAGATATCACACGAGAATACCGTCGAGACAAGAGACGAGACTATGACCGAGATATGTCACGAGATTACGGATGCCACATCACACGAGACTTCGTATGACACGTCACACGAGAGTACCGACGAGACAAGAGACGAGACTATGACCGAGATATGTCAAGAGATTACGGATGACACATCACACGAGACTACGGATGACACGATACTACAGATGGCACATCAGAATAGACGTGTTATCGCGTGAGATTTGCTTCAAAAGGAAGCAAAGCAAAGCAAATAGGCGTGTTATCGCGTGAGATTTGCTTCAGAAGCAAAGCAAAGCAAATAGGCGTATTATCAAAGCAAAGCAAAGCAAATAGACGTGTTATCGCGTGAGATTTGCTTCAGAAGCAAAGCAAAGCAAAGCAAATAGACGGGTTATCGCGTGAGATTTGCTTCAGAAGCAAAGCAAAGCAAAGCAAATAGACGGGTTATCGCGTGAGATTTGCTTCAGAAGCAAAGCAAAGCAAATAGGCGTGTTATCAAAGCAAAGCAAAGCAAATAGACGTGTTATCGCGTGAGATTTGCTTCAGAAGCAAAGCAAAGCAAATAGACGGGTTATCGCGTGAGATTTGCTTCAGAAGCAAACAAAGCAAAGCAAATAGACGGGTTATCGCGTGAGATTTGCTTCTGAAGCAAAGCAAAGCAAATAGACATGTTATTGCGTGAGATTTGCTTCAGAAGCAAAGCAAAGCAAAGCAAATAGACGGGTTATCGCGTGAGATTTGCTTCAGAAGCAAACAAAGCAAAGCAAATAGACGGGTTATCGCGTGAGATTTGCTTCTGAAGCAAAGCAAAGCAAAGCAAATAGCCATGTTATCAAAGCAAAGCAAAGCAAATAGACGGGTTATCAAAGCAAAGCAAAGCAAATAGACAGGTTATCGCGCATTTCAACTAGTGGTTCATTTCGTTGTTTGCATTTGAACAGTAAACACCTCCATCATGAGCTTATCTACTGTTCTACTGGCTGCCAACAAGCCCACACCATCACCGTCCTTGGCACCTTTCCGATGCCCAGATTGCAAGAGATATTTTACACGTAGGAACAACTGGAAAAGTCACATTGCTCACAATCGCTGTAGGTCATCGACAAACACTACGACGACAAGCACTACATTGTTCAATTCACTTGCCTCGGTGCCTACTTCGACATCTGTGTCTCTGCCCCCAGCAACAAGCTCGACGTTCTCGTCTCCAACTCAGGTGCCCACTATGACACATGTACCTACGGTTCCTTCAACAAACTCGACATTACAGTCTCCATCTCAGGTGACCATGGAGTACACAAAGAAGATGGCGCTGGTCGATCCACGTATTTTGGAAAACATTAAACAACAACGTCCTTCTCCGTCTAACCCTATCGAAAGGGTCTTGCAACGACCCGACAATGAAATGCTAGACATACTAGAACGAAACGATATACACGAGAGGGAAAAAATTATGTTGTATAACCAGGTGTTGAATCGGTACAACGATCTTTCCGACAAACGTATCCAAGAACCCGTGCGTGTGGTCATCGAAAAAATTCCCAGTGAAGAGAAAAACAAAGTACAACCTGCTAACGAAAATGAAGTCGTCGAAAAGGAGAGTATCGAAAACGAAATCATCGACAGCGTTCCAAAAACTATGAAGCAGAAAGCACGAAGACTACTCGATAAAATGAAAGGGGCCGTAAGTTGGAACGATCGTGGTGAGATGATGTACAGAAACAAGGCGGTTCCCGGAAGTAATATCGTGGACCTTGTGAATGACGTGTTGAGAAAACGGAAGTCGTTTGAACCGGTGGGATGGGAAACCTTTGCTCGTGGTCTCAAGGATGTCAACACGCCAATGGATTTAGTCGGGAACTCAGATCGTTGGCTTTACACGCAGACAACGTCAGTGGATGGCGACGTATCAAAGGAAACCAGCATTCCGTTTGACAGTGGTCGTCGTCGGAATCGTAGACGACATGCATCGTCGCGGCGCGCAGCTCATTCGGCGACACCTTTGCAAATCACACGTTGGGAACCTTATTAGCTTTACCGATTTGGAATTCACAGGAACAGTACGCAAGAGATATTATATGTGAAATATTCAAATAAAAAAAATCGTATCTTGGGTGTCTGAATAAAGCATTTCACAAACGCACATATGGTGTCGACTTTTTTATTGCTTAATTAAGGTAATACAAGAACGTGCATGCCAACATTACATGCAAACATTACTTGGCACTCTTAACAAAATCGAAAACACGACAGTCATTGTTCACTAAATCGTTCCCGAAAGTGTTCACAAACGTCTTCGTAGGTACGCCTCGACTTCGGTGCAGCAAGTACACGACACAGTATTGTCCACACACGTTAGACAGCGGGCTCTGAAGCGTTCTCTTGTTGAAAGTCCAAGTCACGCAGTTGCTCTGTAGAAAATCCACGAATTCGTCGTGTCGAGGTGGCAAACCGTAGGAGTCGAAGTAATCTCCACGTCCGTCTTTTGCGATAAACATGCAGATCCAATGTTGACCCGGTTCATTGCTCGAATGAGTGATGCACACGAAAGCTGCCAGATAGGTCGTCATAGGAGTAGTGGGTAACCCGTCTTTAGGTAGTACGCCTCGAACAACGGTTCTAGTGTAAGCATCCGCCGCAAGGAGTCTTTCTATCTGTGCCGTATCCATCAGTAATCGTAGACGACGTTTCTGTTGCGGTCAATCTCCAAAACCGTCTCGAATTCTCCGTAGACGACGACGTTGATCGTTTGGTCGAGAGGTTGATTAAAGTGCATCTCGACTCGTAGGTTGCCTTTATGTACCAAATTGAAATGGGGACCGTCACAACAATCTGGTGTGATGTCAAACGCAAACAGGGTATATCCTTTGCCAAACTCGTCACGACTGATGTTGTTTCCCTCGTCTTGAAACATCTTTCCCGTTCCAGCAAATAGATTACTGTAACTTCTCACGTAGGAACCATCGTTGAAATTAGGTTGGAGTGGTTTCGCAGGAACTTGTTGCCCGTCGACGTACAATGCAAGAAAGTTCAAGTTGTTGTGTTTTACGTGGAACGGATTCTTGGCGAATGTTCCGTTGTATGCGTCGTTGTCTATACAACACAAGACTATTCTCTTGGGTAAGACACCCAAATAAACGTTTTCGTGAGTGTGCGACATGGCACCTCGGGGTATGGAAAATACCTTGCAATCGACTCTTCGCAACGGATACTTGGCCGTTCCGTTTTGTAGCGCTTTGATGTGACCCATCTGTACGGCAGGATTCAGTTTAGCTTTTCGCGCAAACAAAATTGCTTCGACTATGCGTACCTTGTAATCGGCATTGTCACCACCAGCACCCATGAGTGCAAAAGCATCCTTGCTCTGTACTAGTCGAATTTTCACGTCGACGCCGTTCAATAGATAGCGGTCTTGAAAGAAGAGGTCGACGTGTAGACGGCCCATCATATCGACGATTCGACTACCGGAAATATAGGTCTTTCTTTTTTGCAGCCCCGTGTTTGCGTCGTCGGTGGCATCCATGTGTCCAGCCGTATCTTTGTACCACAAGGCACTAGTCAGTTGACTCTTCTTTGCTTCTGCTCCGTGACTCAGTAACGTTTCTATGTACGCTCGATAAGGATAGGTATTCGTTGAAGGTGTGACGAGGGTACCGTTCAAAAACACGTCGACTTGACTAAACAGAGAATGCATCCAGTTGTTTACTGGTCCAACAGCTGCAGCTTGAGCGATATCGTCCCCGTTTCCTTTGACTACACGTGCTCGCACCAACAGGTAAGTATTGGCCACGTCCAGGTAATCGTCTCCCGATCCGGGCAATAAGAATTCGATAGGACCACCCGAACCTATCGAGGCGACAGGTCGATGCTCGATCCACAGTGCGTGTTCGATACTCGTTTGTGTCGTCGGTAAACTAAATAGGTCCAATTCGCTTTTGACTCCCTCACACGACAACTGGTGGACAAAAGCCATGTCTAGTCGAATATGTCGTCTCGACGCGTCTTCTGTCGTCTGCGTCTCTTGGCGACACTGGCTAGGGTTCTCGTCGGCTTGCGTTTTATAGGAGCGTTGCGTATGCCAGGAGGTCCACTGCTTCCCAACACTCTACTGATCATGTCCTTTCCGGTTTCTTTCGCACGCCTCTTTGCAGATTCTTTAATGCTCTGTCCAGACAACACGTCACCGGCCACATCCAAACCTGTCTTTAACGCTCATTTTCCCAAAGCGAGTGCGCCTCTTTATATGAGTGGCATAGCACTTCGAATGAGGCCACCGAACAAACTACCTAGACCGTGACCTCGTTGCACTCTTGCACCAACAAACACGGGCAACCCGTTACCGACTTGTCTGACGTAATAGTCTTCGTAAGAACGATTACGACTCATGTTTAAAAAAAAATGATGGTTTGCGTCGTCGAAAGTGAAGTGTTGCCGTCACTCTACCTCGCTCGAATGGTACGCGCCGTCCCGTGTCGTCTCTTATATCGATCTCGATGGTCGTAAATTCTTTGTGCAAGACGGGAACGTATTGTACATTATCAAAACTTTTTGACACCACGTCTCCATGTTTTCCTTCTATCGGTACAACCCTCAACAGAGGGACGACGGTATCCCCGACCACACGTGGTTCCACAACGTCGGTGTAGACGTATAGGGAGTAAAAACCCTGCGCCATGTCTACCACAGATTCGGCTTTTTTAACGTAATAATAATCTGGTCCTTCTTCTTCGGGTGTGGTGTAAACAGCCTGGCTTAAACCTAGCAAATGCTGAAGTTTCAACGAGTACACTGAGAATGAGATGTTTTCTATCATGTGTATAGTCACTTTTTGTGTGGTGTCACTGTAGCTTAGTTTTATTTCCTTTTCTTTTATCGGTGACTTTATGATTCTGTTGATTGCACGAATGAGCGCTTGGGGACTATCGTAGTGGCCTGCCTCGACATTCACCACATAAGTCGTACCATCGACCTTCACGGCAAAATAAGTTTCCTCTTCTCTCACGTTGTACCAACTGTGCGGGTATTGAATCTCCACCAGTCCGCACTCCCACTGACCG
This sequence comes from Paraescarpia echinospica, assembly GCA_020002185.1. Lineage (NCBI taxonomy): Eukaryota > Metazoa > Annelida > Polychaeta > Sabellida > Siboglinidae > Paraescarpia > Paraescarpia echinospica. Next base: position 60,245,409 of record CM034536.1, read on the forward strand.
ACTAAACTGATGCGTTGAGGCAAAGCCGTGACATAGTGGGTCAACGTGTTGTCGGGATTTAACTCCATAGACGCGTTGCTGGGCAATGTCAGGTAAAAATCAGACGACATGTTCACCGCGTTTCATAGACGGATTACGTAACAGGTACCCCCAGGCAACTGCTTAACAAAGCCGTCCACAGATTAGAGTTTCCGTCTACTTTAGTAAGGTTGTAGATACTGACCAATATAACGATGTACAGTATGACGATTTGACAGAAAAAGACGATTTCCGATTTCGGGCACGTATTTCCAAACAACACCCAACGTCTGCTGTTACTTCCTGTATCTTCGAGCTCTGTGTTTTCGAATCGAACGTCCGTCGTATCTTCCATGACACGAATGATGGCTCGACCGGTGTGTACTAACCTTTATACGCGACGAGTGACGCCTTATCCAACCAGCTGTTAAACGAGTCGGAATACCCTACCCACTTGACCAGGACCTGTGTCTTTCTTCCTCGCTTGCGCTGCTGCAACGCTTTCTCGATACGATAGAGTTTATCCTTGGCCACAACCACTTTCTGTAGTTCTTGTTCGTAAAATGTTCCCTCTATCGGCGAGGCTTCATCATCGATCAAACGATAAACAGGCGGATCGGAAAGATGAACTGTTTTGACGGTAAATATCTCGTCACTCCAGTTGGGTAAGTAACCTTTTTTTAATTGTCTCTTGACTTTGCTGATACGCACGTGATCGCCCACTTTTAAAACCGGTTTGACTTTTCCGTGTCCTTCATTTCCGTACAACCTTTGCCAAACCTCTTCTTGATTGATCACGTTCACTTCAGATGGCGCCATTCCAATACTTCTATGATAACTGTCGTTGTACGAATCGACTAGGTGGTGTAATACGTCCAGGTACTTTAACGTCTGGTTTTTTGTGAAATATCTCCACATGCGTGTCTTCAGAGTACGATTGAAACGTTCCACGATACACGCCTTGGTCTCTTCGTTGTGTGTCGTAAAATGGTGGATACCTTTCTCTTTCAGAAACTCTTGCAGTTGCCTATTCAGAAACTCTTTTCCTTTATCTGTTTGCAATGACAGTGGGCCATCATTGTCCTTTAACAACCGACGAAACGCCGTCGTGAGTGACGGCCCCGATTTGTTCTTTAAAGGAACAGACCACGCTTTCTTGGAGAACACGTCTATCACGGTCAAAATGAAAGTGTGACCGTCGTTGTACCTTTTCAAACGTGACATGTCTACCAGATCGGCCTGCCATTGTTGATTTATACCACCCACTACGACACGTCTACGCCTGAAACGATATGTCACCGGTTTGTGTAGTGAGTAAGTGTCTTGTTCCGACAACCACCGTTTCACCTCTTTCGACGATGCACGTGAAGCATGTGAAGCACGTGAAGCACGATGGAGGGCATCAACACCTCCGTAACTTCCGGTTAGTTTCGTGTCGTAGTAAATACTTTTCAATACATCGTGTGAACGCTTCGTCTTCTTACCTACGCGAGGAGACATGCCGTAATAATGCTGGTGTCCTGTCGTGCAAGACTATTAATACGGTTCCCAACGCAAGTGTTGCATCGATGTAGCCGAATAAACTGCGCGCCGTGATGACACCGGACGTCTTCGATGTCGATGACGAACACTCCCTATAGGACTGGTCGAAGGAGGTTGCAGTTGAACGTTATCCAAAATACGTGGATCGACCAGCGCCATCTTCTTTGTGTGCTCCATAGTCGTGTAGTTACGACTGCAACAACGTCGTCACCAAAGGGGCTAGAAGGGACGTAGCCAAGGGAGCTAGTAGGGCCGCAAGGAAACCACCTTTCTGTAGAATACTTTTCTTCTGATGAAGACCGGTTTTCCTGATGACCAAGGTTCTGAGGTCCTTCTTGTACCGACGCAGTTTAGTCTTGTGATCTTTCTTTAGTGATACGTTCCCTTTTAATATGTTCTGTGCACACTCGCACAGACTGTGTACCAGATCGGGTTTTCCCTTGTCGATGATGGCTCTGGCTAAAGCAGGATCCGCTTTAGCGAGGAGACAAAGGCACAACGCATTTCTCTTTACTCGCGCCGACATGACGAATGACGAGTGTCACGGCGTGCTTCTATTTATATCTTCGGAAGGTAGGCGTACTGAAATTTGTTTGGTTCCTTAACGATATTAGTACGCAGGCGCAAGTGTTCCGGTGTGGCCTGTTTGAGGTCGACGAACAAATACCCGTGTGGTACGGACGTTGCGTCTCTGAAAGCTTCTTGCATGTACTTTATTCGACCCGGATACATCTGTTTGGCCAAGTTGACCACTTGTGTGTTGTCGCGAGGGTTCTTGAAGAGTACCATGTACTGTGCGTTTATACTTATAGTGCGACTCTCTTTCCCTTTGGGAAATACATTTTGCACTAAATATATTACGGACGTGTTAAAATGATGACTCTTCTTCGTAAACAGTTTGGTGACCCTCTCGTCCGTTTCCGACATGAGATCGTCGATAACTACCAAGTTTCTAGTTTTAGGATCGAAAGACGACACATCGGGAAGACCTTCGACAAATTCTATGTTCGGATGTATCGTAGAGAGCGTGAAATACAACGTCTGCCATTCACCGAAACACCACGTGATCTTTTCGGGCGGTGAGTTTACGAGTGTGGCAGAATGACGTAGTAAAGAGACAACAAACGTCGTTTTACCACAGCCCGTTGGCCCAGCAACGATACAAGTAAAAGGATGAACTAACCTCGTGTCCATACTTTATGCAACTGATGAAAGAGACTAAGATGCACGGCACTTATACTACTCATACTTCAAAAAATGACACAATATAAGGTTTGAACATTTTATTACAACACAAACGTATTTACAGGTCGCGCTCCATAACTGAAAGAACCAGAGACTGAACATTGTTTCGTCACTGCTATGACACAGAGGCTTGCAATGAACTATATATATATATATTATACAACGCAGTGTCTACAAGTAATTAGCGCGGACAGTGCATAATAGTTTTCCGAGTGTTTCGTCCATTTTTGTAGCCACGACCAAGTCCCCAAAAGCCCCCTTTCGATGATTCACGCTCCACCAGTTCAGCATTTCTGGTTGCCAACAATACGGCTCGCAAATCCTTTGACGCTTTGAACTTTGCGAGGAGCAAATGTCGCATCCAGTGAACACGGACATCGTTCCAACCAGATCTCGTCTCTCCAATCTGTTTGCTTTTTCGTTTTGCCAAGCGCGCATGCTTCGCAGCTTTGATGTGCTCTGCGCATTCGACGTCGCCGTGACACAATGCCTTCCTGTATTGATAAGCATGCTCGACCGAATTAAAAACCCGACCGAATGCTTTGACCCTGCAAGGGTAAAGGTTTGACAAGGGAGAGTCGGCCCCTGAAAATTCAACTCGTTTCGGTTTCACAGCAACCTCCGGTTCGGGTAGAGGTTCCGGTTGCGGTGAGTAGAGGCTTGACGCAACGACTGGTTGCTTGACAGACGCTGAATGTGGACGGCTGGTAGATGCTTCGAACGGTCGGCTAGTTGGTTCGTCTACGTCGCTGTCGCTGAAGGCTGCAGGCGCATGGTAGTTGGGTGTTTTGAGGTTGGCGCTATCGTGATACAACGGTGAGGGTGGTCGGTTGACATCCAGTGACTGCGGACGGGTGCCAGATGCTTCGAACGGTCGGCAACACGGTTCGTCTACGTCGCTGTCGCTGAAGGCCGCAGGCGTGTGGTAGTTCAGTGTTTTCAACATGATGTTGACCATGGTGACGTCGTGCTACGAATGACGGGCCGATTGATAAAACACCGCGCTTATATAGTTAGAGAATGTGCCGAAAAGTCACGTGGGCGTGCCTAAAGATTATGGAACAGAACATAAAGGTCACGTGGGCGTGCCGAAAGATCACGGATTGTAGAAAATTCAAAAGCACGGACTGCTGAGTAGAATGTACACAAGCACGGACTGCTGAGTAGTTATTTAGTTCACCACTTATCTAACAGGGGTGCTATCAGTTGATGATTATATATCCACCAGGTGTTTATGGACGAGAAAAAACAAGAGACACGAATATTTGCAGTACTCATATGTGGTTTGGCCACTAGGGGATGATGTTTGTAGTTCGTGATGTACCCGTCAGGGGGCTCTATTGCGCGCAAGCGTGCAAGAGACACGAATATTTGCAGTACTAGAACATTTAGTTTACAACTTGTCCACAAGATGACACCACTTGTATAATTAGTATCGACAAATTCCGATAGGTGTCGCTGTTTTAATTAACCAACTATCAGCCAGGGGGAGCTATATTGGTTTTGGCGGGAAATAATTAGTTCACCAACTAACCGCGAGGGGGCGCTGTTATTTTTGGCGGGAACATATTTTAGTTCACCAACTATCCGCTAGGTGGCGCTGTTATAGTTTTGGCGGGAAATATTTAGTTCACCAACTATCCGCCATAATATTTTAGTCCCGAAAAATTCCGGTAGGTGGCGCTGTTTTAATTCACCAACTATCCGTCAGGGGCGCTATGTAGTTTTGGCGGGAAATATTTAGTTCACCAACTATCCGTCAGGGGGCGCGGTTATAGTTCCGGGAAATTTCGATAGGGGGCGCTATTTTAGTCCCGAAAATTCCGATAGGGGGCGCTTTTATAGTTCCGAACAATTCCGATAGGGGGTTCCACGTGACCTTGACCTACATCCGGGTCGCGTGACCTTTGACCTACATCCGGGTGTTTGACCTTTGACCTTGACCTACATCCGGGTACTTTCCACTTCCACCCATCCGAATCCACCGTCGGCGGTACTTAACCTCCTTTACTACTGCCGAAGTATCACCAATGTGGATCTCCACAGTGACGTCACCTACTGCACGGAAACGAGGGCATCGATCATGAACAACTATCGACAGCTCGATCTCGTCGTCGATGATGCCTACGAGATCGAAAAGAGCAAGGGAAGCATCAAGTACGCCTTGCCCTTTCACGTGGGCTCTCTCCTGTTGCAGTACACCAAACTTCGCATGATGCATTTCTATTACTATTTGATCGACAGGAACCTGGAACTTCCGCTGTTCCAGTACTGCGAGTGGGACACGGAGAGCGCACATTTTTCTTTGGCTGGCGAGTCCTTCGATGGCCTCGTGACCACAGAACTGCGAGAACATTAATTCCAACACCGCTTCGAAAGGCTACTATCCGAATGTTGTGGCGATTATCAGAGCAAGTACGTGCGCTGTGACTCGCCGGACATCAGTGGACCGCCACCGAATCGCGATGCTCAACGCTAAGAGTATGATAAGAGGACACCGGGTCTCTTCAAAGTTGAATGGTCTGGATATCCTTTCGTGGGTCTGTGCAGCAAGACATACTATTGTTTCGGAGCCAACAACAAATTCAGCATTAAGAGACTAGAAAAACGTCACAACGACATCAACATGAAGACCTTTCTGGACGTGTTTACCAACCGCCGGAACAGAAACATAAAGAACCGCGGGTTCCGGGTGACTTGCACGAGCATAATGACGTACGTGCAGGAACGCGTGGCTCTGACCTACTTTTATGCCAAACGCGTGGTCCAGAAGGTGTTAAAGGCGACGTCACCCGATCGATCGTCATAATCGATCATGGACGCACGATGGAAACACCCTTTCACGTGCATCGTCGCGGGGCCGACGGGATGCGGTAAAAGTACTTTTGTGACACGAATGCCACGTCACGCCGCCATGATGATCGATCCGCCTCCAGAGAAGATCACGTAAAGTTATGGAGAATGGAAAAGCGTTTAAGTCGATATAGCCATCGTCCAGTTCGAATAAGGGTTATCGAACGAGAGCTTGTTCAATGCTGCAACGAGGATCTCGTGGTCATAGACGATCTGATGGCGGAAACGGACGAACGGGTCACGACCTTGTTCACAAAAAAAGTCATCACAAGAACGTGTCCGTACTGTATCTCGTGCAGAACCTGTTTCCGAAAATCAAGGAGAGTCTGAACTCTTAATACATGATGGCCTTCAAGAATCTTCGCGAAGCGTCGCAGGTAGGTCAGTTGGCGCGACATATGTATCCGGGATGCATAAAGTTTGTACAAGTCGCGTTCAAACACGCCACGTCGGTACCATATGTTTATCTCTTGGTTGATCTCAAACTCGACACGCGGGAGGATATGCGTCTGCGCACGGCCATCTTTCCAGACGACGGTGTTCAGTACGTGTACCTACCGAATATATAAAAAGAAGAGCACGCGTCTCGTCTCTTCATTTCCATGACGTCTGAGCTCGTGAAGAGACACATTCTCTGTATACTGCCACTGAACAGGTACAAGAGCACCAAATTGAGGAAGGTCATCATCGCCAACGCCGATCTTCTGTGCGCATTGGCCGAGAGCGCCTACAACATATTGAAAAAGAACGTTCTCTTCACTCCGGTACAGAGGCGACGCTGGCATAAGTACAGTACGAAACTACGCGAGTTGGAACGAAAAGGCCTCTGATTATGTCACGGATTAGCGAGGTCTCCGTACACCAGATGGCTCAGGGCTAGTAGGGTTCTTATATATTAAGGTCAACGCACATGAGAAGGAGCGGTTATCATGAACAAGCAACAAAGAATGAGGACAATTTAATAAACTTTATTACAAGATATCTTCCTTTATGCAAGTACCTCGATTAGCAAAGATGAAAAAAATAAAGAAATCCCGTAACCTAAATCTTAATAGAACATAATAAAAAATAACACTGCATCTTAATCATTACTAAGAAAGTAAAGTTACAATTAATCTTTCAGTTATCCAATTCCTCTTCTTTTCTAAGGTGGATTGTTCCACTATACGATCAAACACTAGGCGCCAAGTGTTATCTAAAAATAAATCCCATGAGATAAATACACAACATATCGCTAACCCCCACCGACTCGCATTGACCCACTCTGTGGAACAAACTTCCCATGAACATGCACAACAACTGCAGTCTCTCTCAATTGAAGAAACAACTAAAGACATTGTTCTTCTCCACTTAATGGATTTTACATGACTGACATTGGACTTTAACACACATATTACATATTATCTTATTTATTATCATTGTAGTTTTCATTATTTATTATCATTGTAATATTCATTATTTATTATCATTATAGTATTCATTATTTATTATCATTGTAGTATTCGTTATTCATTATCACTGTAGTATTTATGGTATTAGTGTGTTTTTCTCACACATTTAATATTACTTTTAAAGAATGCAGTTTAATTTGTAAATATATATTTAAAATAATTTACACAGAGGAACATTCTACAGTTTTAATATGTTTTATACCCTATCGTTATTATTATGTTATTATTTACCTGGACTAATAATTTTAAGCTAATTAGTATTTTAATGCTTATACACACCCGTGAACGGGACAACCGTCCCGGATTTGACGGTGTCAAAATAAAGTTTTATAATTATTTATTATTACAGTAATCGGTTACAACAAATATGTATACTTCAAGGATAATAATACCTCAGTTCAAAACCACAGATAACTACCATTCATAAAATAGCAAATAATAGAAACATTTATTTAGAGGAAAAAAACATTTACATTGGGCTAGTCCCATCTCGAACCTATACAAACGTTTGATGAAGTCATCACGCCGAGCTCAGAAAACAATCAGAACGGTGTATCTCGCCGCACGAGTGATGACGCGGGCAATCGACGCTTGCCGCCGTCCGCCGCGAATTTTCGAATCGGGTCCGTGCTATGATCGACTTGTATCGCATGATCGCAAACGATTGCGAAGTCAGTTGAATACGTTCGCGTGAATGACGACGCCGGGCGGAAAACGCTTACCGCCGGCCGCTACGAATTCTCGAGTTGCGTCCGTGCTTCGATCGAGTGGTCTTGCCCAGTCGCAAACAATTGAGAAATCGGACGAATGGGTTCGCGCGAATGACGACGCCGGGCAGTATACGCTTACCGCTGCCCGCTACGAATTCTCGAGTCGCATTCGATCACGCTGTCGGACGAAGTCGCTGTGGGACCACTGTTCGATGATGGCTCGAGCTGGGATAAGCGCGTCGCGATTTTCGCTCATCGACGCAAATATTCGCCGTGACATTCGTTCTCGGACGTCGGGGCCGACCGGAAACTTTCTTCAATAAACCGCTGACGTGGCGGCATGGCTTCTTCGAAGCTCGAACAGTCACTCTGGACGCCGAATATCGCACACACAAATTTTAGGAACGTAACCCACGTTAACGAATCCCACCACGCTTCACGACTTGATTTGCCATTCTCTTGGCAGCAGGGCAACTTGTCTCATTCAACCCTGTCCCAGTCCTTCGCCAGCGCCCAGATGGCGAAATGCGTATGACAGACGTTTATATAAGCGGACCTATTTACACATCATATGACCGGTTTCCCACATTTCTATTGAATAATACAATATACAATTAAAGCTACGCATTGTGGAACACCCTCTAAGATATAGTGAAACCACCTGCTTGCCTAGAAACGCTAGCAACAGAATACCACGCCCCACTGGCTAGTGCGATCTTTCTTCCCTTGCTCAAAGAGGTGCTACTCAAGACGTAGACGATGGAACACGCGCAGAAAATAATGGCCTTGGTGGACCATCGACTGCTGGACAGCCTTCGCACCACCTCGTCGGAACCGGCGCTGGCGGATACCCTAGGAAAGAAGGTGCAGGCCCTCGACGACGAGATGTCATCCATTGTTGATAGAAAGGATCTCACCGACAAGATCGTCATGTATAATCAAGTTTTGCAACGGTACGACGTCTTGGCCGATAAACGCGTCAAACAACCGGTATGCGTGGTCGCTTTTAATGACGAAGCGGCGGCCGCGACCGCGACAGGGCCTCCCACCGCCACAGTGTTGGCAGATGTCATCGACAGCCTTACCACGACCTTGCAGACCAAAGCCTGACGATTTATGGAATGTCTCAAAAGAGATATCGCGTGGACCGCACGCGGCGAACTCATCCACGAAGGCATGCCGATTGTCGGAAGTAACGTGGCAGATGTTTGCACGACAACTCGGCGACATCAATCTACCCATGGAATTGGTGGGTAACGTTGACAGGATATCCTACATACAACAGGAAAAGAAGCATCCGACACGACAACGATCACAAGCTGCTCCCCGATCGACCGGTGGCAGTTGCGGACGACGATCTCTGCGTTTGACACGCTCGTCGTCAGATGGAAGGTGCTCACTCCGCCGCCGGAAGAACGCAAGACGTCATTGGCTGAATAGGAGAAGTTTAAAGGAGTCGCGTCACGAATCGATAACACAATGTCCGTCATCATCGTTCCGCGGGACGCGTCCATGGTCGTTGTTTTTGTTTGCGCCGGACATTACGCCATCGCAGACATTACCCTCAAGTATATAATTCGACTATCACCGTTATGACTCACTGCACCAAGCACAGTATGGTATACTTCGATCCGTCAAAGGTTGGAAGTTACAGCGGAATCGACGCCTTGCGTCGTGTCACACATGTACCGAGGAAAATCGTCAAACAGTGGTTGTCAGAACAGAACGCCTATACCCTACACAAGCTAATGAGAACTCGTTTCGTAAGACGACGCGTTGTCGTTGGCGGACGGAACCAACATTGGCACGCCGATCTCGTCGATGTGACCAGTCTACAAAAAGACAACGACGGTAGAACTTTTCTACTCACGGTGATAGACGTATCGGAAGTCGTCCGGTGCGTTCCGCTGAAAAACAAGTCGTCGATGTCGCTGGACGTTCTGTTTACCGTCGACTATCGACCGATGACGTTGCAGACCGATAAAGGACTCGAATTCCTTAATCATGGTGTTCAAGGACTGTTGAAGAAGTACGGCACCCACCACTTGTTCACGCACAACGAGGAAACCAAGGCGAGCATCGTCAAACGATTCAATCGCATGTTAAAGACGCGCATGTCACAAAACATGAGACGTGGCGATACATCGACGTCCCTCAGGACTTTGTACGATCCTACAACAACACCCCTCATTGCAGTATCGGTATGCCTCCATCAAGGGTGATCAAGTCGGATCATGAAGAGGTGTGGCAGCGCATGTACGGTCTCGACGGCAAGACGTACTTAAGTTCTGCGTGGCGGATCGCGTATATGGCGAATTTGAGCGAGGAAATCTTCACGATACGCGAGGTGTATCCATCCGATCCACCCGTCTATCGATTGACGGACGATCTCGATGAGATGTTGGACGGAACCTTCTACGAACCGGAGTTGCAGAAGGTGTCGGTGCCAGCCGATAAACTGTACCGCGTGGAATTGATACTTCGACGACGCAAGGTAGGCAGGCGATCGGAGGTGATGAACGTATACCTTCCCGTCGACAGGCGACCGGAGGTATTGGTGAAATGGCACGGCTACCCCACCAAATTCAACAGCTGGATCGATGCCAAGGCCCTCGTCAGAAATAAAGACTAGCCGCGCGTCTGACGATCTTTCATTCGTATGATGACAGGCGAAACAATATATGTCTCCTTTGGGCAAGAAGAAGAAGATACTACCAATGCCCAGAGCACTGCTTGGCACTTTTTCGGTACCGTGTGTCTCAAAGAGGAGGTCGTCTTTGTATCAGGTCGTCGTCTTGTACACGGTCATCGTGGTCAGCATATACAACCTGTCGACCGGTCACGCTAATTCGAATCTGTGGATGGCCCTGTTGAGCAGTTCGTTGGGTTACCTGCTGCCCATTCCGACGTTGAACCAACACCATGACGACGAGTGGCTTCTACCTGACGTTACCTAACAACTCTTCCATGAAGACATCCCGACGACAACTTAACGCATTACATCACGGACTTGCCGCGTCGTGTCGTGCTGTCTGACGGCGACGGGGAATGCGGCATAGTAGAGTTTCAGTTCCCGCACTCTTGGTACAACGTTCGCGAGGAGGATACCGCCTTCTCCCTCTACGAAATCGATCGCATTGGACTTACTCCGTCTGCCAAGATCGAGCACGGGTATTATTACTCTCCTCTCCTATTGATGCACGCCGGCAACAAGGTGCTGTCTAGCATGTCGACGTACAGGGCCAAGGCGAAATTGGGTTAGAGCAACATCTCTCAGCGGATGACCTTGCAAATGACGTCCAAGACCAAGTTTCAGATACCACCAGAGAGCGCCATGGGAACCATACTAGGTTTCCACCCGTCGATCGTTACCAGTCACTCCAGCCGAACGTACTCAACGTAATTCTTAAACCGTCGGTCGTCGTATACGATGCACCAGATAGGGTTGGCAAGTACACCTTCGAGAAAGGGGATGATTCCGTGGTGGACATGCATCAAGGTTTCACTACCATGTTCATCTACACGGATGTCGTGGAGTTATGTGTCGTCGACAACAGTCACGCTTCGTTGTTGCGATGCGTTCCCGTCTACGGACAGCAGCACGGTTCCGTATCGCAATCTTTGGATCACGTCCAATATGTGCCTGCCTGTGCCTGGGAAAGGGAGCGTTGATGACCGGCGTGCGCATAGCCGACAACGTCTTGTCCGGAAAGAACATTAAAACAGCGACCAAACGTCGGGTCACTGCTGCCGGTAAGAACCTACTGTGTGGCTTCTTGACCCCAGGCGTATGACCTCGTAAGCATATAAAACGAGCACCGTCAGTACAGGCGGGAGATAGCGCAAAAAACAGACGTCGTCGCTGATACGTGGGCCCGACATATTCAACGATGGCTTTCGTGCATAGACAATCGTGTGAGGGGGTCAAGAGCGAGCTCGATCCCGACTCAGACCTGCACCGTTGATAGTCACACGGTGCAACATCACCCCATGTCCACTCTCGACTCAGGCGGCCCAATAGAATTCGTGATACCCGGATCGGAAGACGATTACCTGGATCTCGCCAGTACGATGCTACACGTTCAAGCGAAGGAGACCCGAGCTTGACGCTGCCGATCCCGTGGGTCCGGTGAATAACTAGCTCTATTCGCTGTTCAGTAAAGTCGACGTCTACCTGAACGGAACGCTCGTCACCCCCTCGACCAACACGTATCCGTACCGCGCCTACATCAAGAGTCTGCTAAATTACGGCGACGATACCAGGTCAACGCAACTGTCGAGTCAACTATGACACAAGGACACGGACAATCGCATGGAGTCCGTCGAGATCGTCGCCGGAGACCCGACTAATGCGGACTTCGTGGCTCGAAGAAAAGATCGTTCGGAGTCGCATCGTTGACATGATGGGTCGTCTCCACGTGGACCTGTTCCTTCAGGATAAACTCCTCATCAACTGCGTCGAGGTCAAGATACGGCTGGTACGCAGCAAGAGCGCCCTCATGGCCGGTGGGGGCAACCCCCTGACTACAAGATCAAGATTGTCAAGGTCATCTTGTTCGTAAAGAAGGCCCCTCTGAATCTGATCGTGCAGATGGCACACATCAAAGCCGTCGAGAGGAATTCTGCCAAGTATCCGATGCGTCCTGTCGACTGTAAGGTCTACTCCCGGTCGCACACGCTCGAGAATCTGTTCCTGAGCACCCTACCGAAACGTCTGTTGATGTGCTGCATCGATAACGATTTCGAGAAGAACCCGTTCCACGCCAAGAACAGCGACATCAACTTCCTCGCCGTGTACGTGGACGGACGACAGATTCCCTCCCAACCTTTTCAACCGAATTTCGACGATGACCTCTTCGTCAGAAGCTACCTCAACCTGTTCACGTCGACCGGTAAGGTGTGATAGGACGAAGGGAACGGACTGCTTCGCGGCGACTTCCGACACGGCTACACCTTCTTCAGGTTGGATCTTATACATGACGCATGCGTCGGCGCCTGCTTCCATCTGGTACAAAAGGGCAACCTACGCATCGATATTCATTTGAAAGATGCGCTGACGACCACCGTGAACATCATCGCCTACGCCGAGTTCGAGTCCGTGCTGGAGATTGACAAGAGCCGCAACGTCATCTACAACGATGATCAGATGGAATCCCTGCAAGTCGTTCGCCTACTCGTCATGGACCCACTGTCGTTCGCGCTATCGTGCTCAAAGACAAACTGCCCGCGACGATAGACGCTTTCCCGGCTGCCTTTGGCAGAAACCGGGCGAACATTGGATAATGCTGTACCTGGATGGCGACGGACACGGCGAATAATTCTGCTCGTACGGCCTGCCGCCGCGACACGTCGAGTTCCGCGCCTTCACGAATAAACATTGCACAGAATGGAATAATAATACCAAGAGACTTCAGAGTCCTCTGTCTAAAGTTCGCTGACAATATTGTATCGCTTATATCATGGTTTGCTGTCCTGACTTTTCGATGAAGTCTTTTGTGATTGGTTTCGGCACTGATTTGGTGGCAAACGATTACCGTGTGTTTGATGGTCTTAAACAGTTGAAATAAGGTGTGGTACATACCGCGTTTTGACACTGATTCATGCATAGTAACTACTGTTTTATGTCTACTTTCGGCGCCTATTGTATAGTATTGCTCTGTTTGTTTTGAGAGTAATTTAGATACTGTTTGATACCGGTTTTTTGGTGCTTCTTTCGGTATTGACAGGCACCGTGTTTCATTGACAAGGTATGATGATGATGATCATCATCATCATCGATTGAGCCGATGGTGCGGTGGTCGAACACCCGTAAGCTCTGACCTCTACCGTGGTATAAAACATCCGTAAGACTCATGCATGCACGAGCCAAAGGTGTGGAGGTAATCACCCGTAAGCTCTGACCGCTGGCGGGGTGGTAAGATACCCGAAAGTCACGTCATTATCTCCTTGTATCTTTGGTTAATAAAATACGTGTTTTGTGCGTTTTTGTCATACACACAAACGCATGCACACTCGAAGATATACCCAATAAGAGGCGGTCATTAGCCGCCCACCACTCCGTACTCTCTTACATGCGCACGCACACACCCACTAAGATGTCAACCACCGCTCGCTAGGGTGGACGATAACTAAGGATGTAATGTCACCGGACGTGAGGCAACAGTCACTAGGGGGCGCTCAATAACGGGAACTGAGTCAGCATTTATAGTTCCTGATTTTCATACATCTTGATCTGCTCTATTTAATAGTATAGGTGCTGGAACAGGGGACAGCTGCCTCCCTGGAATATTATACTGGCGTTCCTGCTTTATTTAACATTTTCTACTGGGCTCTCATCCACGCAGAATCACGAATGCAAAATTGTAGTTGACGTAAAGGTATACCTGCATGCCTTGCGAGTGCGCGACATACCGCAGCCATTGAATTTGTTTTTGGGCGAAGCCATGCAACATCCCAAGCTAATCGAAGTAATCGACAAATATCTGCAGGTAAGTGTTGCCATCTGCTTTGATTAGGTTAACTGTTTTGTTTGTGTACATAGAACATACACAGATCAAATAATTCCCTGTCATTGTGTAATTTGCATGCTTTAAACTATTTTAAACTGGACACTGGATTATCGCGCCGTTAGCGTTGTTTCGGCCTTGTCAATTCTCAATCATAACTCACCTGCATTTGCTACAATGAAATGTGACGGGTCATTGTCCTATATGCACTTTGCAGGCTATTTGCCTATTATGGGGCGTTTATGAACGGTAATATTTTTCAGTTTCGATGGCATATTTTATTTCTGACAGATTCTGCTTGCCGCCATTTTGGGTGTAGTTTTTGACGTTAATAAGCCCTGTCTATCTTATAGATTTGCGGGATTATAGTAAGGAGTTCATCCATGTTGTTGATGCAGACACATACACGCAGATACAGATGGCCAGGCAGTAGGCCTACTAGGCACAAGCCATTTGCACATTAGGACTCCCTTTGCAGATAGTAGAAAATGTGCTCAAAGATAAGGTAGTGTTAGGTGAACATCTCCAAGGGATGCAGAAGGTTAATAATCATGTCGTTAATTGTCATCCTATACGCAGGGGCTCACACACATGGTAATAATTTCAGAGAGAGGCCATGGTGATTAGACACTGGCCTTTGACCACTTGTTGCCAGTCAACTGGCCAATGCATATTGCATACCCTGCTGTTCGAAGCCAGAGAACCGAGTTGCATTAGCCGCTTATATTACATAATATACGGCACTCTTGGCTACAGTTACCCACTGGCCGTGTAAGCCTTTGTCCAGCAATAGCCCCTGACCAGTGAGTTTGTCTGCTGCCCATCAGCTTCTATACGATCTATTGTGTAACATGTAGTTGCCCATTTACCCTTTTTATGATGTAGGGCTGGCTTCCTGTTAATTAAAATTGATCTTCCTTGACCAATAGCTTTTTGGGTTGCCGTTTCAGCAACTGGAAGAGTCATACCTGAAAACCCTGAGCAACAGGAACCGATGGTGGTTTTGTGGGCCCACACTAAAAGGCGGACCGCGAACTGGCGGACCGGGCGGACAGGGCGGACCACATTCACAAGGATGCTCGCGATCTTTGTTCCTTTTTTACAAGCGTTGTTGTTTGCGCGTGCATTCGTAAATTTTTGAGTGTCTTATTATTGTATTATTACACAATATTTACAATTCTAAACATAATACCTGAATGGTGTAACTTGCATTTAAAAAATCGTAACATAATAATAAATTAATAGTTTACTTACTATGAAAGAATACTCTGAATATCCCACGCAGAGTTAGTTTATTTAAATCGTTTGATGGGCCGGGCCGTTTGATGTAACCATTCGTCTAACGGTACATGTTTTCACGGGACATTATTACCCGTTATTGAACGCTGACCTTATTGAAACAATTACGATAGACTCAGGTGAGGAATTCTGAGGCTCCAGCAGTCTTTTGATTTTGTTTGATCTATTGTACAGGGCCAGGCATATTTGGTTTTATTTCAGTTGGATTGCACTGCTAGCTCCATATGTGTTAGTGAGTGTGTGAGTAGTTCACGTTATTTGAATGTTCTTGTTAAAGGAAATAAAAACAAGGCATTAGCTAAAATCCGTTTTCCATGTGTACAGAAAGTTTAATATTGCATGTAACATTCGAGAACATTTTAAAAATACAGAAAAATACATTTGTAGCATAAATTCGATTTTAAACCCGTCTGTGTAGCGATTCCCGCGAAAAAAAAAATTAATGAGCTAGGCGATCACGTGGTATCTTAACGTCACACATGACTCACACTCGCAGCAGGCCGACCCTTTCTATGCATTCAGAGCATGTTTACATGGATAATGTTGGGGTCGAAACGAGCGTCAGAATGAGTTGTTATGCAATAATCCGATGTAATACAAACACTAGTCATCATAGAGGAACAAGAAGTTATCTTACGGTTCCACATGAATTCAATTTTATTCAAAACAATCAATGCGAATGAGCCTACAAGTCGACTAGGTTTCGCCGAGCTTGGCCCTGCCCCTGGGCTCGTTTTCAGAATAATTATATCGAATGCAACCAACAGGACATAATGTACACCAATATACATACATAGCAAACATATATCGTATCCAGCTACAGAAAGTAACGTGTAAAATCTCATAATATCACTAGAACATCGATGTATGAAGGAGGAGTTGTATAATTTATCATAACAACTGAAATCAGTCAGCGAATTTCTGCCGGCCTTGATAGCTCGGTTGGTAAACGCGTTGATTCCTTGGCGTCTGTTTTACAATCGGGCGACGCCGGTTCAATCCTGACAGCATGCAAACTATTGCTTTTCTTTACACTTTTTTGTTTATGTTTTCACGAAGTAATATAAACCAAATCATTTAGTATACTATGATGAACTGTTTGTAAATATTTTTTTAAATATTTTTGTTGTAATTATTTATTCGCCACAAAAATGAAAATATGGTCATTATATACAACGATGTTTCTAAATTGTATTTATCCAGGCAGATCACAATCTGTTTTCACATATATAATTACAATATATTACTGTACAATATATTTACAATTAATAAATTAGATATCCATTACATTATATTTGTTTGGATAAATAAAATTTAGAAACATCGTTATATAATGACCATATTTTCATTTTTGTGGCGAATAAATAATTACTACAAAATAAACATTATTTACAAACAGTGCATCATAGTATACAAATGATTTGGTTTATATTACTTCGTGAAAACATAAACAAAACAAGTGTAAAGAAAATCAATAGTTTGCATGCTGTCAGGACTGAACCGGCGTCGCCCGATTGTAAAATAAACGACAAGCAACCAACGCGCCTACCCACTGAGCTAGCGGGACCAGCGGAAACTCTCTAACTGATTTAAGTTGTTATGGTAAATTGTACAACTCCTTTATATATATCGATATTCTAGTGATATTATGAGATTATACACGTTACTTTATGTAGCTGGATACAATATATGTTTGTTATGTATGTTTATTGGTGTAGATTATCTCCCGTTGGTTGCATTCGATATGATTATTCTGAAAACGAGCCCAAGCTCGGCGAAACCTAGTCGACTTGTAGGCCCATTCGCATACGTTGTTTTGAATAAAATTTGATTCATGTGGAACCGTAAGATAACTGCTTGTTCCTCTATGATGACTAGTGTTTGTATTACGTCGGAAAATTGCACAATAACTCATTGTAGCATTTCTGCTATTTTTGGATGTTTAATCTACTTTCCTAAGGTTTAATTTTATAAATGAGGAAGGTCAAGCCAGTAGATAGACATATTGTTAACCAACCGCCTTAGTTACGTAATTACAGCAACTCGGTTGCAGATGCGCTCAGTGAAGCGTGGTATTCTGTTGCTAGCGTTTTTATGCCAGCAGGTGGTTTCACTGTAATCTTAGAGGGTGTTCCACTATGCTTAGTTTGATTTGTATATTGCTTTAGCCAATAGAAATGATGGAAACCTGTCATATGATGTGTAATTAAGTCCGCATATATAAACGTCTGTTGTACGCATTTCGCGATCTGGGCGCTGGCGAAGGACTGGGACAGATCCAGGGTTGAACGAGACAGGTTGCCCTGCTGCCAAGAGAATGGCAAGTCAAGTCGTAAAGCGTGGAGGGAATCGTTAACGTGGGTTACGTTCCCAAGCTTGTGTGTGTGTGTGTGTGTGTGTGTGTGTGTGTGTGTGTGTGTGTGTGTGTGTGTGTGTGTGTGTGTGTGTGTGTGTGTGTGTGTGTGTGTGTGTGTGTGTGTGTGTGTGTGTGTGTGTGTGTGTGTGTGTGTGTGTGTAATATTCAGTGTCCAGAGTGACTGTTCGATCGAGCTTCGAAGAAGCCATGCCGCCACGTCAGCGGTATATTGAGACAACGTTCCGGTCGGCCCCAACGTATTTGCGTCGATGAGCGATAATCGCGACGCGCTCACCCAGCTTGGGCCATCCTCGAACAGCGGTCTCACAGCGACATCGTCAGAAAGCTTGACCGAATGCGACTCGCAGCGGCCGGCGGTAAACGTATACTGCCAGGCGTCGTCATTCGCGCAAACCCGTTCATCCGACTTCTCGATCGTTTGCGACAAAACAAGACCTCTCGTTCGAATTCGTAGCGGCCGGCGGTAAGCGTCTACTGCCCGGCTTCGTCTTTCAGTTGAACGTATTCAACTGACTTCGCAATCGTCTGCGACCGTGCGATCACTGAACGGACGCGACTCGAGAATTCGCTGCGTACGACGGCAATCGTCAAGTGCCCGGCATCATCACTCGTGCGGCCGAGATACACCGTTCTAATTGTGTTCTGAGCTCGGCGTGTTGACTTCAACAAACGTTCGTATATATTCGAGATGGGACTAGCCCAGTGTCAATGTCTATTTTCTGATTGAATGTATCTATTATTTGCTGTATTATGATTGGTAGTTATCTGTGTTTTGAAGTGAGGTATTATTACCCATGAAGTATTCACATATATATATAAATATATGTGTGTGTTGTAACATATTACTGTAATGAGAGTCCGCGAGGACTAGCTTATACTGTGTATTTATATTATGGAAGTTATTCTTAGATAACACTTGGCGCCTAGTGTATGGTCGTGTAGCAGTATAATCCACCTTAGAAAGGAAGTGGAATTTGATAATCGAAAGATTCAGTGTTATTGTTTATTATGTTCTATTAAGATTTGGTTACGGGATTTCTTTACTCTGTTTATTTTGTTAATCGAGATATTTACCAAAAGAAAGATATCTTGTAATAAAGTTTATTAAATTTCCCTCGTTCTTTGTTGCTTGTTCACGATCACCGTTCCTTCTCATATGCGTTGACCTTGATATATAAGAACCCTACTAGACTGAGCCATCTAGTGTACGGAGACCTCGCTAATCCGTGACA
>CM034536.1:60265641-60314981 GCA_020002185.1 Paraescarpia echinospica
CTGGTAATTACTAGGATTTCTTGACATGTGACGTAGGATTTCTGCAGACATAGTGTAGTCAGTCAACTACCATCCCTGTTTTTCAAGGAAGCTTCCTTCCAGAACTCATGCCAACACATCTATCCTGTGGAGTAGGCAACAAAGAAGAAGACAAGTCAATATGCTCAAACAACTAGAACTTTACGAAGACTTGTGTATTAGAGTCGCTTCATGTCAATATCCCAGTACAATACAATCACTTCTGATCACAATTATTTTCTTATGTACACTGAATCTGTCCTAGTTTTTAGCTGTGGGTTGCCCAAAGCCGGTCTTACCCTATGGCCTGACAGCAACAATATTCCTGCAGCACCTTCGGTTATTACGACAGCTGTAGTGTAATATCTTACACTTTGTAATGTCTTCAATATACAGTGAAACTTATGCAAAGCAGACGTTAGGACTGGGAATACGTGTTCATCTGTACAGTGGGTGAACACAAATACAACACATAGTCAAGGATTACGTATCTGTTGTGTTGAGTTTACAGGATGATTAAGAGAGGTAGGTTGCCTGTTCCTCATTTTTAATTAATATAATGTTAAGATTAGAATAAATATGTCGAGGTGCACTACCCACCAAATTGTGGTTAATAAGCCAGAAACGTTGTTCGATATATTTGAATTTTTACCTGGCAAAAAGTAAACAAAACATTCTGATTATAAACAACTCTCTAGGCCATAATTATAATGGACACCGGCTGCTATAACAGCTAACCACTAAATGTCATTACTATATTCCCATACTCAGGAAAAGTAATTCAGCCAACTTCCTGTTAATAACTACCAGCCTGGCTGATTCGGGGCCACAGACAACCAACCTTTAAATATACCATAATTTTGAAGCCCATTGTCCATAGATCCACTGTGAACACTTATAGACTGTTAAATTAAATAAGTTGCGATAGGGACATCAAAACTATATCCATCTTGTCTGCTAAGCCACAGTGTCTGCCAATGCAGACGTTACTACATCTACCAAGTCTTGTGATTTACCGCATCTACCAAATCGTGACCATCTTTGTGGCGCAGACACCTGGAAGTATTACAGCCAGTCACAAGAAACATACATTTCCATTTATTACAATGCCTGCCAATTAGTTAGCCTTCAACAGTGACGATGTATACAAACAGAACTGCAGGATTACTTCACCTACCAAGGCTGCCGGTAGCACCATCAGCGCTATAAGATCATACTCATAGACGGTTGCCTAGCGTGAACAACTGAAAGCATACTTTAAAATTCATACGAGTCACTTCCCTGCAGACTGCACACAAAATCTGTTATAAGAACCATGCAATGCCACCGAAGTTTATACAAAAATGCTACCGTGGCAACTCCGCCGAAATAAATCCACAAAACCTGCATGAAAATCATCAATACCAGTACTTTTCTGTGCATAGTACAGATGTATAAAATAAACCATTTATGTAGCGTCCTCCGTACTTCTTTAATAACACAGGTAACGACTTAAAGACACTTGTTTTGCGGCTGCAGGTAAGCAGAGACCGACACAGGGTTCGTCCACAACACAGGTATCAAACGGACAACACGGAAGCAGTGAGGCACACAAATTTACACTGAGAGCCACTCGCCGTTTATCATCCACAGCCAGCCATTTAAGTACCTTGTGTTGCGCTGCTACATTGGCGTGCTATAAAAACATTTAAATAGTCCTTTCACGGATACAATCAGCAGCTGTATCGTCGGGAGCAGCAACCCACAGCAGAGTGACAGGCAGAGTTTCCAAATGTTGCAGTCCGTCTTGCATCAACCAGCGGATGTGTTCCTACCACACTTGTGGCATGTACCGGTGATGTGGTGCCCAACTCGACGATGATGCAGTTCCATGTGCAACGTACACACACGCATACCTGGTTCGTAATTGGAAACGACACGATAGTTCTATGTACAATATAGTCAGTGCACACGGGTGTGCGTGTGTGATCAGGACTTTGCGTTGGACGTGAGCCATGTAAGCCCCTCGTACAGCCCATCCCCGGCCGTGGCACACGCCGGCTGCACGTACCAGTTGCGATCACGTATTCGCGTCAGACCCAGCTTCTCCTGAATCTCATGTGGCTTCATTGCTGCAACACACACGCAGGACACTTTTATAGTTACATTGGTCAATTCCGCTGCATTAACATGTTGCATGAAAAAGGTGTGATTTTGAGCTACAGGCAGCATATGCCTGTGTTTACACAAGAAAAATTTAGTGGAAAATACATAGAAAGAATGTGCTTTGTTCAATTAAAGTGAACAATCAGATTGGTTAAAATATGTGATGAATGGAACATTGATTACGACACACAAATAAAAAGCAATTTTGAATACATATATCAGATATTACTGTCAACATCTTGTTGTAAATATTGTTGTTAGTATGTTGGCGTGTGTTCGCTGTAGGGAATTTCACCATTTTAAATTTGTAAGTATTTTGCTCAAAACAAGTTTTCTAACTTTGTTCACCCAGCCAATTTTTATCGTTGTTAAACCAACAAATTAATCTACAAACATCTTTTGGACTGCATCACACATTGAGGTACATTATAGTCAATTGACAGTATCACACTACTACTACCTACAAAGATTATTAAAAACTCATAAAACATCAACATTTCTTGTAGAAACTGCTAACTAAATGCACTCACCATCAGGTAAATCTTGTTTGTTTGCAAATATTAGGATTATGGCATCCCTCATTTCCCTATCATTGATGATCCTATGTAGTTCCTGTCGCGCCTCGTCTATGCGGTCACGGTCTGCGCAGTCAACTACAAAGATGAGTCCCTGCGTGCCTGCGTAGTAGTGTCGCCACAGTGGTCGGATCTTGTCCTGCCCCCCTACATCCTGTCAACAATAACACATAACCTATCCATAACACATGATCTATCCTGTTACCTAGCAAAAGCTCTGTCAAGCTATCAAAAAATGATGCCAAAGACAAGGTGTATTCGTCGAGCATTCCGTTGCATGTTTTGTTGATATTCTGGCCAAATGAGTGTTTCTTTATGACAAAAACATCACACAAAGTTTCTAAAGTGACAACTGTTTGATTCATGAGATGTCATGTAGCAATGGTAATGTTATTCATGTATATATAACTGTTATCAACAATGGTGGCAAAGGTAAAACTTGGCAGATGTCACACGCAAAATTTTGATTATGACTACGCAAACCACAATGTACTGGATTTATCAGCAGTATTTATAGCATGCCAGCAAGCTCTAAAATACAACTTTCATTGCCCAAGATAGACTTGGGGTCAACTGATAGATCCAGTAACTTATATCGCCATCGTATTTGTGTCACCTCTATCAAACTAAATATTAAAAAATTATAGTTATACTTACCGTATTCATTCTAATTAGCGTATAGTACAGTAAGCTTAAAAAATATTTTAGATGCTAAAATATATATTTTTAAAAATTTCCCTATTAAGCGTACACCCAAATGAGCAGAGTGATAGGCAGAGTTTAAATAGACACAACATTGTTGCCGGCCGAGTTGGTCACTTGGTTGATGCAAGAGCAGACTTAACTGCACCTGGCTAATTCCACCCGACGTACATATGATTACTGTATAACTATAAGTAACGGTGTCCTACACAAGCAATATAAATACTGTTTGCGAGTTGGACACATTCACATTTCGATCAAACATTCAAATAGACTACGTGTTTAGTACTATTAATGTAGGTTGCTTAGTGTTACCAGCTATTTCTATATTTATGCATGTGTGATCTCCAGATATGTGTGAAAAAATGTTATGTAAAAAGATTGTTAAATGTTGCAGTAATTTCATTTCGGGGGAGAGGACATTGCATTACGGATTCCCGACATCGCCAAAATTGGGGTGTACGCTAATTAGAATAAATACGGTAAGTCCAACCCCAACAAGGCATTGTAGATTGCGGAAATATCAGAAGTTATGACATAAAATTGTACTTACCCATACATTGAATTTGACATTTTTGTATGTGACCGTCTCCACATTAAATCCGACCGTGGGAATCGTGGTGACAGATTGACCTAATTTGAGCTTATATAAAACAGCTGGAAAACTGTCAAGGAAACTATTGGAAACGTGCGTAATAATGTGAGATCATATCTGCTCATGTGTGTAAGCCTACGACTGGCACATACATTTAGTATGCTGCATATGTAGGACGGATAATGCACTGACACAGTTACAATGTTGTAAAGCATTAATTTTAAGTCACAGTACTGTTATTATCAATTATACATATATATCAACATCTCCAAAGTTGAAAAGGTTGTTGCATGTGAGATGATATCAAAACGGAGACAAAGATAGCAAAACGAAGATACGTCAAAAGAATCAAACTACTGGTGGTTATTATAAGAAATAGGATGGCTCCAACAAAGACAGCAACCAAGTCTGGTCTTAGTCTTCCCGACTCTTAGTAAATGTTCACTAAATATTAGTCCTTATATATAGATATATACATATACATAATTTCTGTTTTATGATTGTGTGTGTGCGTGCATGCGTGGTGTGTGATGTCTGCATATGCGTGCGTTTGAATGATTATACCTTTGTATGAAACTTTACATTTTATGTAATGTTAAATAATGATCATTGTGTTCTAGAAGAAATACCATTCCCAATTATTTAATTTGTTTTTCTTTGTGTTGTTGTTATTAATATTATGGATGAAATAAGTCACTTTTTGACAAACGAACCATGACCTGTAAGGATACTAGTTTTCCCCGCAGCATCGAGTCCTAACATGAGAATGCGCATCTCTTTGTTACCAAAGATCTTGCTGAGTAGCTTGCCCATGGCCCTGGCAATGGACTAGTCAGGGCTGGCGACTGCTGCAACCACAGCAGGGTCTGAAACAACAACCAGTACATCAAATAACAGTCCACTACAGACAAAGCAGGCGATTGTTACAGCCACATCAGAGTCTGAATCAACAGCCACACAACATCAAACAACAGTCAGTCATCCACTAGAGAGGCAAGGCTGGCAACTGCTGCAATCACAGCTGGGTCTGAAACAACTGCCACAGAGCATCAAACAATAGTCCACCTGACCAAAGGCTGGCAACTGCTGCAGCCACATCAGAGTTTGAAACAACATATATTATATTGGCATGACTGTGGTTGCTCTGTGGTATGGCTGAACCTAGGCAAGGAAAAGTGGTGTACAAAATGTAAAAGTATGGCTGCAATAATTTAATCAAAACAAAAAAATACATGTCAATCATGGCTACAATGATGTACAATAGTATTGTTCTGTCGTCATTCTTGCATTTACTCACATGGCATGCATAAATTACAGGCTGTTTGATCCCTGCAGCGCATAACAAAACATAACAGGTCAGATGTCATGTACAGTATATTCAATCATGAATGATTTGAAAATAGATGTTAACCAAATTAGCATCAAGATGATAATCGCCATGGATCCTGGGAGAAATGTTGGCATATGGCATGAAATGCTTACAAATAGTTTGTTTCTGGGATGTTTTACAAGCTACGTATATGACAACACAAATATCCTATCAAAGTGTTATTGTTGGTACTGGTATACTGCATTCTTTACCGACATGAGACATGCACCTTGTTGGACGGTGTGGCTGGGTGAATGAGATGGGTTGCCCTATAGACAGGTGTGGAATCCTAAATGTCATACAGGCAAAAGGTGCATTTTCTCCATTTTTCTTACTCAGAAAATATTACATGACGTATGTATGAAAAATTATTAAATCTTGAGCATTTTAACAAAAAGGAATTGATGCAGGAAAATTGCATATATATATATACCAAACTGAAGGCCATAAAACACATTATGATAATTATTATATATAACTACAGTGACCATTATCTTAACCATCTAGTTTTGTGCCATTGACACAAATGATAACTTTGCATCAGACATACTGAAGCATTAAGTGGAATTACAGCAAGCCATAATTGCTTCTAATTGCATGTATGTATCACCCACATATCCATCACTGGAGCCTGACGAGTGGGTATGCTAAACTGTTCCAATGAACCCAGCATCTGCCTGGTGCAGCTGGTAATGTATTCCTGCTAAAGGATCCCCTTCTGATATTGCATACAGCAACAACAACACACATACGCACACCCATACTTGCTGTGTACAGCACACCCATACTTGCTGTGTGTACACAAGACAAGGCAAAAATGCTGCACACACAATGTCACCATGACTGACTGCAATGCATGACTGACACACACCTACATATCTTGCCATCACTTGGAGCTGTGCTGTCTTGGTATCCACAGGTATAACACGTATTTAAACACAATTGACCTTGTACACTGATAGCAGTCTGATTCAAGAATTCAACAAACTAGGACAATACTGTCAATAGTAGAACGCTCTAATAATAGCGTAATTACAGTTTCAATCAGATTGTATAAATTCCGGCTAGGCCATCACACCAACCAGGGGCCAATTCAAAAAGTAATGCTTTTGTAGTGGGGTTTCCATGGAACCTTCTGTCCAGTGTAAACATATCAAGGTTCTATTGAAACTGCAAAGCACTTTAAATTACAGATACTTATGTCATCACTAAAACCCCTAATGTCTCAATTAGTTATTGTTCCTTGTTTGACAGGTGTTGTCAGTATAACAATTAAACAAAGCATTCTTGGGAGGTAATCACACTTCCAACAGTTTCTGTCATGCTGAGCCTTAAAGTTAAACACAAGGGGATTAATGCTTGAATAAAAAGTCAAAGATGCACCACTTAAACAATCTATTGTGTTTGTTCTATTTAGAAGTGGCTTCAATCACAGGCAAACTCACATTAAGACTTCTATCACACCAGTGGTTTTATCAAAAGAACTTCCCGAGTTAAAATTTTTTGAAAATGTGGATCTTTTGCTTTTACAGTTTTAGTTTAGTTTAGTTGCGGTTATATTTATATTACTGAAATTATATATTTATTTCCAGGTCAAGACTGGATATAAATGTAGTATTATTATTATTTAGCTGAATTCCAGTCCACAGTTCTACCAAACCATTCAATCTCTTAATAGCAACACATAGCAAATCTGTTGGAACCAGCCAAATCTACTGGTACTCTAATCATGCATGGCGCTTCTCCATAAATTGTGTAATATCAAACAAACAGGTTGACCACCTTCACACACCGTTTCTTTCACAAAATATGTTTTGTAACATTTTATGTGGCGATATGAACATGTGTACCATTCAATAAACATGTGATCCACAGACAGCAAGTAAATGAGTAAATCATGCAGAGACACTTGAAATATTATAATGACACGGTGCACTGTAAACTATTTGTTCATTGATAAAATCTGTACTGGTAAATTGTCAGTAAAATGGGGTGTAGGACAATGTTGGTCACACAAGATTTGGGCACAAGACTTTTGGTCACACAGAATGACATTTTGTCATTGTCTATGACATTTGGTCACGTGACATGTTGTCATGTTGGTTTAGTCATATAATGCACAGTAAGACATAAACTAGGTCACAAGAAGATCTGTGACATTTGGTAAATTATATTACAATAAATTAACAAACAAAACATCCAGTAATCGTAATTGTTTGCTATAAATACCGGTTGGGTAATTAAAATAAATAATCATGTCTTATATACTCCCCCATAAAAAACAGCCCTGGGAGCAGGTCATTAAATAAATACAATCAACATGAGCATGTTAAGGTTTTCAAATGTGTTGCATTAACCCAGTGATACTATGACTGTTTTCTATATAATTTATAAATCTAAGATTAAAAAAACTCCACACAACTCAAACACGGTTGATTTTGCTTAAGCCGACTCTTTTTCCTCGGTCTCAGCTGTCTTTGTATCTCATATAGTATAGGATAATCCGCATACGTCAACCTCTCTTACTTAAAAGTTTTGGTTAAGCTGATTCAACTTCTTTCATTCGGTTAACTCGAACTTTGTAAATTGCTACTATAAAACAATGAAGTTCCGTCAGCCCACACGGATATAAAATGCTATTGGTATACTGATTTGTTAAGGATTTAGCTACTCTTATACATTGACGTTTCTCGCACTGAGTGATTTGTGTGTAATTTAGTAAAGATAGATTGGGAAAAGACTTCTTATAAATAGAAGTGTTTTCATGGGTCCCCGAAG
This sequence comes from Paraescarpia echinospica, assembly GCA_020002185.1. NCBI lineage: Eukaryota > Metazoa > Annelida > Polychaeta > Sabellida > Siboglinidae > Paraescarpia > Paraescarpia echinospica. The sequence continues at coordinate 60,273,824 of CM034536.1, forward strand.
TTTCAACTTATCCAGAGCAGGCCTGATCCACAGTGCACTGTATTTCAATAACATCTCACCTCGGAGCCATTGTTCATACTGCTCATAACAAATATCAAGTGTGTCAAACAAACTGAAGAGGTAACAATGAAGATATAATACAGTCTTTTTTTTTAAGTAACACATGCCAATGTACACAAAGAGTATGACAGGACTAAAGTGGCCTAAAATAATAATAACACTTCAGACTGTGAGACATGACAATGTTTTAGCCTCTTCAAGAAATATTTACTACAATGTTATCAGATGCCAGTTTTAGTGATGACACCATTGGCAACAGGCAGTCATGCTTCACACATTATGTACAATTGAGGTAGTGTATGACACTGTATGTACAGCTAGAGGATAGGTGTGATAACAGTGATAAAAGGAATGAACAGATCTTACATAGTATTGCTGACACTGCAAATTTGCTACTACAGACAGTTATTAGTTTTGTATACCTCCACTGCTATAAAGCTGAACCATTGTGGGTGTGGAACTGACTTCAACTGAGTACCTACAAGTATCTTATGTACAGGTTACATGATTTGCAAGATCCACTAGATAGGGGCAGTGTTTTTAAGGTCTTGAGCAAAGTTTGTATAAAACCCTACTCTGCCCATATGAGATACGTATGTAATATTTACAGACTAAAAAATTAAGAAAGAAAGCAGGCTTTACCCGTATGCTATAGCTATTCAACAGTGTCTGTAATATGTATGAGTTGAACCTTAATAAAAACACTGATGGTAGAGATACTATTTCGACTCTATGAATTATCAACGGGTCTCTCAAAAAGTCATAACCAAACATGCAGTCATAAATTTATATTCAATGCATACATATCTGTTCATTGCATCATTTAATATAACAAATCAACATTACTAACAGTGACTTTGTATAGCATGGCATGATCATTATATAATATATATTTGATTTGAGTAAAAAGGACTAGGGACATAATTTTATAGCCATGTGACCATGTATGTCACCGTATTTACTAAAAATTATCGATACGTTATGTGGAAATATTAAAAACAAACTAGAATGTAAAACCTGGTGTTAGTGTCCTCTGTAACAGTGGAAGACCCAAAATACCCATGCTCTGGCCAATACTAAAGATTGTGCAAGGTCTACATATGTTTTCACAACTGAACCAATTCTTGGACAATCCTAACAGGTGCAGTCATCAGCCATAACTATGTTGTATATCTGTGTTATAACTTGCATGTGAAGAATGTGTAAAGTTGTGTTATTACTCACTCGCGTACATACTCTCAATAATCCAATCCAGTAGCTTCATCTTTGCTTGTCACAAGATCTTATCTTGGTGCTGGCTAGCACTTATATGGAGTCAAATGACTAGGATTGGAAGGTAATGATGCTTAGCCTTATGCTATTTAGTCATGTTAGCTTGGAAGGTGCATTTAAGTTCAATGCTTAAATTCTGTGATGTTGACTATTGTCTGGTAGCGAGTTCCAAAATGTTATTGTCCAGGGAAAATAAGAGAATTTGTAACAGTTCTTGCTGGAGTGGATGGTGTTGCTATTAAGATGTCATGAGTGATGTTTGATGGACTGGGTCCCCCGCATGCCCCCGGGGATTTTTGTTAAACTAGCTTTAAAATGGTGCACTCTGAGGTATGTTTTAACCTTTACTCTTGAATACAGAGGGAAGATATAAAACAACAAGACAGTACTTGTAAATGTAGTAATCATGATTGATAAAAGTCAGTAATCATGACTGTTTCATCGTGTTGAGGTGTGGTTTCCATTTTACCACTGGTACTCAGTAGAGGTGTGGTTTCCACTTGACCACTGGTACTTGGTTATGGTTATGTTTTTCTTGCACTAACCCTAGGCCTTGTTACCTCGCTGACAGTCAGTCAGAAAAATGGGCCAAGTGGCCCTGAAGTTCTTTGGACTAATACGTCTATATGTGACCCCGGCTGACCAAATGAGTGATAAGTTGGAAATATTGTAACATTGTTTTCTTACATCCTTGTACCGCGGACTGCGGATGCAGAGTGATGGCAATAGTCACTTGGACCTTCGGCCAAAGGACTAAAAAAAGTAAAAGGTAAGTTCTTATATAGCGCAGGACTGCTCAAAGCGCTTTACACTTTACTCCCTGACAGACCTGTTCAGTCGAACACCATCTCGACTTCTCTGGGGAGCATCCAGTGGTATAATCTGAAGACTCTTTTACCACTAGCCTTTAAATGATTATAATATCATAATATTATGGTAAATTGGTGGTTTATGTTCAAAAGATTATATTTTGTGTGTTGCTAGAATGCTATACAATTAATTAAACAGTCATTTCTGGAATGCCACAAAAGTATGTTTCTATTAATCGCAAGAACGTTTCTCAAATTGTGTCCTTTTTATAAAACAGTATACAGTGTAAGTTGTTTAGTATATCCAATTCCTGTGCAAACATATCATTGTCTTACCCAAGTTATTGATAACCCGTTAAAATACACGGTTTTGGGCAGTAGGCATCTTTTATGAGATGTGAACTTTGGTGGTTTATATTCTTAGTATTTCACTCAAATCAACTTTCCCAAAAGTTTATTTGCACAACTTTGTCGGAATATGTATTATATATTTAGCACAAAGATATCTTATGAATCACATTCCTTATTTTGCTAAAAAAAAACGGCATAGAACATTAGTTGAATAGACTTGTGGGCATTTGCGTCGAATCCGGACCCACTGATTTCGCCGTTATAACTTGAGTTTTGCTTAACTTTGATACCTCACCGAGATAGTTCTATCATTCAACATTATCCTAGGCATATTTACCTTTAAGAATATTGCGTCTTATGCCCATTTGAAGTGTAAATAGCGCCCAGGTTTGTATAAACATATGCTGTTATATCTCTCATTTTACTCGAGCTATGCGGTAAAGCACGGCCGCAGCGGCACAGACTGGCGCAAATCGGGTCACTATTTGAGATTCAACAGGGTCCGGTTTCGATACAAGTGCCGACTAGTGAATAGGATGCACTTTTTTATTTGGGCTTCAAAAAAGTCCGGATTCGACACAAGTGCCGACTAGCCACGTAGTGTCAGCCTGCACGGTTTTCACTCACACCACCGTCATAAACCAAAACGCAAGTTACCGTTTGAACTTTGGGCGCCATTTTACATGACTGTCTAGATTTCTAGTATGTCGAAACTCCACATGGTGTTACCATTGGAGACACCGGGGATCCCGCAGGAATATTCCGTGATTGGACAACTGATATCTTTCACGTTGTCCAATGGAGTTAAATCCTAACCGCTCTGAGCGACGTTAAGACGACTAAACGATGTTGCTACAAATCTGTGATTTTGCAGGAATATAAGTGACTTTGTGGTGTCATTTCGCACCGCTCGCCGACGCTGAATATATCGCAAAAGAATTAAAAAAAGGGCGTACGAAATAGCTACGAGGCGACAATTTTTGCATATTTTGGGCGAGGCGGCATAGAAAAACGGCTAGGTGGCCTGCCTCACTTGTCATATACCAGGGGAAACACTGTATAACATTAAATCTACCTGTGTGTAATGTATCAATGTTTTTACACGTATTGCACATGTGTGTGTGTATCTCTTCAGGAAACACTTCTGGGAACTGAAATGCATCTGCCAGTTTCAACAAACTTACCAGTCAAAGAATGAGACGAGTACTTGTAATTGTACAACATCATACATACGTGTAGATGACACCATGAACAATGGATTGAATAAATATTCAGATTCACAGCTATAAACACATGTACTGTGCAGACATGGCATGAATGACGAATCAAACAGGAATCATGAGAATCAATAGCATTATGCTAAGGACGGAAATATCTGTTCACATTTAACAACCACTTTCAAAATGCCATTGATCTATTTTTACGGGTGAACTCTGCTGCATGAATATAATTGTAGTGGTGTGATTCAGGGGATTTTTTGTGGGGTGGAATCTAAATCATCTGACCATGGGGATGATGGTGGAACGGAGGGGGGTCTGTTTTACTATATATGCTGTATCTCTAATTCTATGTTAATGCCACAATAAAACTGTCATGGTGACATAGGTCAGGAGACTGACAAGAAAGGCAAAGAAACTATATGAAAAAGATATCATAAATCAAATAAAACAGAATCCCAAGAAGTTCTGGCAATATGCGCAGGCAAAAATGAACACAAGAATGGGAATACCGAACTTAATAAAAAGCAAAGACAAGGATGATCTGACAAAGACAGATTTGGAAAAAGCACAGGTATTGGCAAATCATTTCTCTTCCGTATTTACGAGAGAACCAGGAGACATTCTGGAGGAACCAATAAGATGTCATAACAAAGTTGAATCTTGCACTATCACTCCATCGATAGTGGCTTTAAAGCTAAAGAAACTAAAAATATTCAAATCACCAGGACCTGACGGCCTCCATCCTCGTGTACTAAACGAATTGGCAGAGAGTATTAGCACTCCACTATCCAACATTTTTAACACGTCGCTGAAAACAGGCATACTACCCAAAGACTGGAAAATAGCAAACATATCTGCAATTCACAAGAAAGGAAACAAAAATCTAGCACATAACTACCGGCCAATCAGCCTAACGAGCATAGTAGGGAAAATAATGGAAGGCATAGTTAGAGATACCATCACTAAACATTTGAAAGATAATGACCTGTTGAGCGACAAACAATTTGGATTCATCAAAGGGCGGTCTACAGTTCTCCAATTACTTTAGACATTAGACACTAGATAACGGTGGATGTATTGATGTAGTATATTGTGATTTTATGAAAGCATTTGACAAAGTCCCACATCTACGACTTATAGAGAAACTCCAGAGCTATGGAATTCAAGGAAATATTCTAAGCTGGGTTGCAGCTCTATTGGCCCACAGAACACAACGTGTAAGGGTCAATAATTCTTTTTCAAATTGGCATGATGTCATCAGCGCCATACCACAAGGATCGGTGATTGGTCCCTTACTTTTTGTTATATTTATTAATGATTTATCGGATGTTATAAAGAGCTCCGAAATATTCCTGTTTGCGGATGATATGAAACTCTTCCATCCAATTTACACCACTGAAGATTGCACAAAGCTTCAACAAGATCTTACCCATGCAGAACATTGGACATACGAATCTCTTTTAAAGTTCCACCCAGACAAATGCAGCCATATGAGAGTAGGATCATCAACAATAAGAAACGACAGCTACACACTGGGACCTAATCATATAACGCTGGCAAGTACGGATAAGGTGAAGGATATTGGCGTCACTTTTGACTCATCACTAAACTTTGAGGCACATATGTCGGAAAAAATTAATAAAGCCAATTCAATGATGGGGATAATTCGTCGCACTTTTGATTACATGGATGAACAATGTTTTTCTACTGTTTTTAAATCTCTCGTCCGCCCACATATTGAATATGCAAATCAAGTATGGGCTCCATTCTTAATGAAACACATTACAGCTCTTGAAAATGTTCAGCGTAGAGCAACCAAATTAATTCCAGGCTTTAAAGATCTTGAATACAATGAACGTCTGCAAAGACTAAAATTACCAACTCTGTCATATCGTCGCCTCAGAGGAGACATGATTGAAATGTATAGGATTTTAACAGACAAATATGATACAGCTGTGACATCGAACTTTATAACTTTGAGGGATACTGAATCATGTACGCGAGGACATCACCTAAAAATATTCAAAGGACGTTGTCGGTTAAACATTTAAAAAAAATCATTTATACACCGATGCACGGACGTATGGAACAGCCTCCCACAGTCTGTGGTAGAGGCTCCATCAGTTCAGTCCTTCGAGGGAAAATTAGACAAATTATGGAAAAACCACCCAATTAAGCTCGATTACACAGCCCCACCCCTATTATGGAACAACTCGTCAGACGCATGCGCACCATATAGTTTGACGACAAACATCAGAGCTGGCGTAAGAGGCATCACAGCCTAAAAGCCAGAAGAGGACCTGTAAGAACCTGTAAGAATATCTAGATACATATTTTTACCATAAATGTTGATGTCAACAAAAAGTCACACCTAGCAAGGTTGATTTAAATAGTCAGTGATGTCCTTCGTGACTACTTACACAGCAATGAATTATGGGTAGTTTTCTTTATTTAGTTTGTTAATTACGGGTAACTTACGTCATTTATTATGCCGGTCAGTCGGTCACTACCGCTACCGGTTTCCGTTTGACAACGTCAACAGAAGTAGTCGGGTTACGATACTCATACAGGACGTATACATATACCATATACAAGGTGCCAGGCTGATTATGTACGCATGTATAAAGTGCATGTTGGAATACTAATATCGAATGATCTTATATGGATCAGGCATTGGCTAACGCCGTTCTATTCATTCACCAGGGGCCGGGCCGGCCTAAATCAATCGTACCCGTGTCGGTGATAGGCAGAGGTTGCTATTCTTACCTTCAATATAAACTGTCTTGCTCACGTTTCCACAAAGTTTACCGACTTCGAAGCAATCGGTTAAGTGCAGATGATACTCGCATAGTATTCAGGCATTAATCGAAATACTTAAATACGACAAAGCTTCAAGCATTGGCATTGTTTCCCTCCTTCGTCAGTTAGCCTAGCTGTCCCCATAATCAATGGCGGTTGGTTGACTCATTACAGACCGGATCTGAGCTCAGTGCGATAAATAGTCCCACATAATCGAAGTAAAAAAAGCCTTTACAATGATGATCAAATTAATGTTAAGCATATACCAGTTACTTAAATTATACACATATTTGTTTCATGTTGATAAATCAATCATATAATAAAGCGATAATGTAAAATAAACTGCTTCCGGTGTGTTAAATCTTGCGGATGTTTAATACTACGGCGTATTGGTTTCACCCGAGGGGCGTGACACGAATCTCTGTACATGCGAGTTCCGTTGTAATGAGCGTCAAACATGTTTTAAAGTTGACTATTGTGGTAAAATAGCCTGATTAACGACGCTACGAAACATAAGAAAGCATTAGGTCAACGTCATTCCATGCTGTTTCAATTATTAGAATTACTGCTCAATTGAGTAGGCCTACACGATCTGCTGCTACACACCAACGTTATTTTCGCCCATCAGCCTAGCCTAGGCTAGGCACTATGATTATGAATGATCGTGACAGTCAATACAACGGAGAAAACCACACAAGTAGCTCTAGATTATCTATTTGGCAAATAAAAATACGGTATTTAATACCCAATTTACCAACGACATCATGTATTGCTAGATATCTGCAACTTAAAGGGGCACTGTATAGATTACGCTATTCCACGGCAGAAGTATTTTGTTGGCCGACGCTTGGCGTCTGCGGCTATTTATAGAACAGTTTGGTGCAGGCGATATGTTTGCCGTCGTTAGTTCACGGGAACACAAAACAAGCGTCTAGTGATTGTGTTGTTGCAACAGTACATATGTCATAAATAAATCCTTATCAACAACACAATCACTAGATATATGTGCACGCTTGTCTTGTGTTCCCGAGAACTAACGACGGCAAACATATCGCCTGCACGAGACTGTTGTATACTTTAGCGGGACGTTTAAGATCTGTTATCCAAACATCGTCTCCCACGGCGAGAGGAGGAAGCACCTTAGAACGGTGTTTACGATCAAAGTTTAGCTTAGTCGAAGCTCTCGATTCGGCCTCTCTCAGCCGAATTTGTGCTCAGTTTGGCAACTCACGTTGCAGCACTTTCGGAAGCGATGGGACAGGTGTTCTAAACTTAAGCTCGGCAGGCGACGCACCGTTCTCGAGCGGCGACGACCTGTACGTACGCCAGCAAACCCAAGTATGGATCGTCTGCCTTCTTCATGATTTACTTTATCGCCTGCACGGCACGTTCTGCAGCTCCGTTACTCTGCGGGTAACTCGGAGAACTCGTAACGTGTTGAAACACGTATTTATCCGCGAACTTGCGGAACTCATCCGACGCATACTGCGGACCATTGTCCGACGTCAGGACCTCTGGAATGCCATGACGAGCGAAGTGCGACTTCATGTGCTCAACGATCTGACGAATGTTCAGTTCCGCTAGCAGGGATACCTCGGTGAATCGAGAATAATAATCTACTAGTAACAGATACCATCGTTTCTGATAGTAGAACAGGTCACTGCCTACATGCTCCCACCGTCGAGTTGGAAATGCTGTTGGCAACAGCGGCTCAGCGACATCGTTCGCATGTGTGCGACACGTGTTACAGTTTCTGACCATCTGGCGAGTCATGCCAGGCCACCAGACCAGCTGCTTTGCACGTTCGCGACACTTGGTTATCGCTAAATGACCTTGGTGAAGGCGCTGGGGAACATCCAGATGTTCACACTGTGGAATCACGATCTTGTTCTCGTATGCTAGGACATCATCTATGATCGTGAGATAACCCCGGTTTTTCCAAAAATGGTCTGAGAAGAGAATCTACGGACAAAATGTACGGAGGCCAACCTGTCCGCACATACTTTCGCACCTGTGTTAAAACATAATCGTGAGCCTGGAGTTGGCGCATCTCGACTAAACGTTTAGGAGACGCATACAAATGTACTGACTGTTCAGCATAGGACTCCACCTCCTCTACAAAAAGTTCATCGACTTTTGTAGGATTCGCGCTTGATCGCGACAACGTATCCGCAACAACATTTTCTCTACCTGGAATATGCTCGACTGTGTATGAGTATCTCATCATACGTAACCGAAATCTCTGAATTCGCACTGGTAGCTTATCAAAGCTAATGTCATTGAGCAATGGGACCAGTGGCTTATTATCTGATTGGATACGGACAGTTACACAAACGATGTAATTGCGAAACTGTTCGCATGCCCAGACAATCGCCAACGCCTGTTGTTCGATTGTGGCATATCGTCGCTCCGTCTCTGTATTTTGCAATATAGTAGTCCAATGAGGCATGCAATATTATTAGGCATGTTGTCATTTTTCTGTTTCATTTTCTTGTTGATACACAATCATGTATGCTTGACTGCTCTCTCACAGCAAGTGTCTCCAAATTCCTATTCAGCACTATCTGATGCACAGTGTCTATGCACAATGGAGACTGTTAAAGGGTTCACATGGAAGAGTTGAAGACGATAGTGTTTCCCCATCCCTTGATTTGCCAGCAATAGCAATACTGACATACAAACCAACTATACATCAGTATAATAAAAACATAACCTTATCTATGTGTTGGTATTACTAAAATCTGAACACAGAGGTATATTACATAATAATTGTTGTTGGATTGTGGATTGACAAGTATCCCCTTACCGTACTATATGTTGCAGTCAAGAAGTACATCATTAAAATAAATATATCTTAGTATTATTTGATAGTTTAATTGCAGCGCAGAAAGTAACTATTCAGTGTACAGTTTTGTTGCACCTTGGTATTTATGTAATTACGACGATGTAGTGAATATAGTCAAAACATATATTCCAATAATTTTTGTATACTGAATGATGACATGCCAACCAGGTTTATTAAGAATGGTAGCTGCCAGTTCAACATAGACATTTACCGAAAGAGTCAGACGGAAGAAAAAACGACACAATACAAAGGTGCCACGGAATTAAGCATTGCCATTGGACGCGATGTTATGACATGCAAAGTTCTACACATTTATAATATACCCACACTCCAAATATCAACCAAAATAAGAAGTAACAGTCCGCGGTATAGAAAATATAAATATCAAACAACATGGTGAAATGTTATATTGTATACACGCTAGAAAGACATGTTCGCGAAATGCCAAGCCAGTAATTAACAACAGTCGAACCGAGGAGTCGAACGACATTCTTTGAAGCTTCAGTAAACGAATGGTACCTTTCCATTCGCAGATGTACGCTCCAAAACGGAGAGTTCATTGCTAGTGTTGAAATATTCGAAGTAATTTTGTATAGGTTAACAACGTATAACATATCAATGAAGTACAACTGATAAATACAAATAAGATGTAGCAAATAAATCGCAGCTACGCCTACGTTTTGTCACTCTTCTTGGATTTGGCTTACTTCGACTAAAAACCAAATTGCTTCACCTTCGGAAATCGGCCTAAATAGCAGAGTATCGGGATAAAATCCGACAGTATTTTTTAACAACATATTAACTAATCTATACAATATTCACGAAATGGTCTACTCGAATACTTTATTTCCAGATGTATCTTCACTGGCATGCATACGGTCCAGAGCGCTACTAAACATGTCAACAATATAGTTCAAAGGACTTCAGGGGCTCATAGCCCAAACGCAACAACAGGTTACGAAAGGTAATTTCCCACATGAGTATATGGACTCCTTGGAGAGACTCGATGAGACCGCTCTTCCTCCAAAAGAGGCCTTCTTCATTCAATTGAAGATATTTCCGACGACGATTAAGCCATTTTTCAAGAGGCGTGGCGGGAGAACAACATGATGACGTTGTGAGACTTTCTTGTTTGGTATCATTCCTACATGCCATCGGTAGACAGTTTGCATTCTACGAGCAACGTGGCCTCGACATGTTCAAGCAAGCCGTCAGCATACCCGGTCTGACTTGCTTTACCTGTTCAACGTCCTACCGGAGACGTACTTTGCTCTCTTCAACGAAAAGAACAAAGATCTTCATCAGCTCGTCAAAGATAATATCGTCGGTGCCTGCCTCTTATCTTCACCAGACATCACAATAAAGGGATAATCAAGTAGCGTCAAAACGAGTATGGAAAAGCTGCTCGAACGTGTTGATCCAACGTTGGTTACGATACGAATGCATTGTATTTGTATTCACTGATGCAAGACATACCGACGGGATGATATACGCGACGACGGAAAGAGAATGAGTTCCGACCCGAATTGGCGCAGCTGACAGGACAGATGGCTGCCGAATGGTTGACGTGGGAATCCGATCGCACGGGACTCTCCATACGTCATCAGACCAACGGGCAACAAAAGAGGATCGGCAAACTACCGGTGGACGGATGGTGCAACGAGACAAAGACGGTCTATCAGTTCCACGGCTGCTACTATCACGGACACACGACGAGAGGTCAACGGAAAACCCATGGCTCAATTACTCACCGAAACACGAAAGAATACCACCTACCTACGTCACTCTGTCAAGGTCGTCGAGGTGTGAAAATTAGAGTGGAAAGATACGAGAAGCGACCCGGTCGCGAAAAAGCTTCTGGATGCCACCTTTCCTCGACGACGTCACGTGTGGTGGAAGATGACGTCACGACAGTTCCTGGCAGGCGTGCGCAATGGAAGAGTGTTCGGGATGATCCAGTGCGACATTCGCGTACCGGAAGAATTGCGTACGCACTTTGGTGAGATGCAGCCCATTTTCAAGAATGTCCATATGACGCGCGATGATCTCGGACCTTCATGCGGCGATACGCTGAACAACACGACATAATAGCGAAACTGTGCCGTCTGCTCGTCGGAAGTTATCGCGGTGACAAGATCTTGCTCAACACACCTCTCTTGCGATGGTATCTGGAGCACGGACTCGAGGTCATCGTGTACACTCCGGTCTTGTGCTATCGACGATTCGGAGAGCAAGTGTCCACGGCGCGTCGCGAGAGAGACGTCCACCCGAACAAAGCCATCATCGCAGAGACCATAAAGTTGATGGGGAATTCGAGCTATAGCCGAAGTATCACCAATGTGGATCTCCACCGTGACGTCACCTACTGCACGGAAACGAGGGCATCGATCATGAACAACTATCGACAGCTCGATCTCGTCGTCGATGATGCCTACGAGATCGAAAAGAGCAAGGGAAGCATCAAGTACGCCTTGCCCTTTCACGTGGGCTCTCTCCTGTTGCAGTACACCAAACTTCGCATGTTGCATTTCTATTACTATTTGATCGACAGGAACCTGGAACGTCCGCTGTTCCAGTACTGCGAGTGGGACACGGAGAGCGCACATTTTTCTTTGGCTGGCGAGTCCTTCGATGGCCTCGTGACCACAGAACTGCGAGAACATTAATTCCAACACCGCTTCGAAAGGCTACTATCCGAATGTTGTGGCGATTATCAGAGCAAGTACGTGCGCTGTGACTCGCCGGACATCAGTGGACCGCCACCGAATCGCGATGCTCAACGCTAAGAGTATGATAAGAGGACACCGGGTCTCTTCAAAGTTGAATGGTCTGGATATCCTTTCGTGGGTCTGTGCAGCAAGACATACTATTGTTTCGGAGCCAACAACAAATTCAGCATTAAGAGACTAGAAAAACGTCACAACGACATCAACATGAAGACCTTTCTGGACGTGTTTACCAACCGCCGGAACAGAAACATAAAGAACCGCGGGTTCCGGGTGACTTGCACGAGCATAATGACGTACGTGCAGGAACGCGTGGCTCTGACCTACTTTTATGCCAAACGCGTGGTCCAGAAGGTGTTAAAGGCGACGTCACCCGATCGTTCGTCATAATCGATCATGGACGCACGATGGAAACACCCTTTCACGTGCATCGTCGCGGGGCCGACGGGATGCGGTAAAAGTACTTTTGTGACACGAATGCCACGTCACGCCGCCATGATGATCGATCCGCCTGCAGAGAAGATCACGTAAAGTTATGGAGAATGGAAAAGCGTTTAAGTCGATATAGCCATCGTCCAGTTCGAATAAGGGTTATCGAACGAGAGCTTGTTCAATGCGGCAACGAGGATCTCGTGGTCATAGACGATCTGATGGCGGAAACGGACGAACGGGTCACGACCTTGTTCACAAAAAAAGTCATCACAAGAACGTGTCCGTACTGTATCTCGTGCAGAACCTGTTTCCGAAAATCAAGGAGAGTCTGAACTCTTAATACATGATGGCCTTCAAGAATCTTCGCGAAGCGTCGCAGGTAGGTCAGTTGGCGCGACAGATGTATCCGGGATGCATAAAGTTTGTACAAGTCGCGTTCAAACACGCCACGTCGGTACCATACGTTTATCTCTTGGTTGATCTCAAACACGACACGCGGGAGGATATGCGTCTGCGCACGGCCATCTTTCCAGACGACGGTGTTCAGTACGTGTACCTACCGAATATATAAAAAGAAGCGCACGCGTCTCGTCTCTTCATTTCCATGACGTCTGAGCTCGTGAAGAGACACATTCTCTGTATACTGCCACTGAACAGGTACAAGAGCACCAAATTGAGGAAGGTCATCATCGCCAACGCCGATCTTCTGTGCGCATTGGCCGAGAGCGCCTACAACATATTGAAAAAGAACGTCCGGTACAGAGGCGACGCTGGCATAAGTACAGTACGAAACTACGCGAGTTGGAACGAAAAGGCCTCTGATTATGTCACGGATTAGCGAGGTCTCCGTACACCAGATGGCTCAGGGCTAGTAGGGTTCTTATATATTAAGGTCAACGCACATGAGAAGGAGCGGTTATCATGAACAAGCAACAAAGAATGAGGACAATTTAATAAACTTTATTACAAGATATCTTCCTTTATGCAAGTACCTCGATTAGCAAAGATGAAAAAAATAAAGAAATCCCGTAACCTAAATCTTAATAGAACATAATAAACAATAACACTGCATCTTAATCATTACTAAGAAAGTAAAGTTACAATTAATCTTTCAGTTATCCAATTCCTCTTCTTTTCTAAGGTGGATTGTTCCACTATACGATCAAACACTAGGCGCCAAGTGTTATCTAAAAATAAATCCCATGAGATAAATACACAACATATCGCTAACCCCCACCGACTCGCATTGCCCCACTCTATGGAACAAACTTCCCATGAACATGCACAACAACTGCAGTCTCTCTCAATTGAAGAAACAACTAAAGACATTGTTCTTCTCCACTTAATGGATTTTACATGACTGACATTGGACTTTAACACACATATTACATATTATCTTATTTATTATCATTGTAGTTTTCATTATTTATTATCATTGTAATATTCATTATTTATTATCATTATAGTATTCATTATTTATTATCATTGTAGTATTCGTTATTCATTATCATTGTAGTATTTATGGTATTAGTGTGTTTTTCTCACACATTTAATATTACTTTTAAAGAATGCAGTTTAATTTGTAAATATATATTTAAAATAATTTACACAGAGGAACATTCTACAGTTTTAATATGTTTTATACCCTATCGTTATTATTATGTTATTATTTACCTGGACTAATAATTTTAAGCTAATTAGTATTTTAATGCTTATACACACCCGTGAACGGGACAACCGTCCCGGATTTGACGGTGTCAAAATAAAGTTTTATAATTATTTATTATTACAGTAATCGGTTACAACAAATATGTATACTTCAAGGATAATAATACCTCACTTCAAAACCACAGATAACTACCATTCATAAAATAGCAAATAATAGAAACATTTAGTTAGAGGAAAAAAACATTTACATTGGGCTAGTCCCATCTCGAACCTATACAAACGTTTGATGAAGTCATCACGCCGAGCTCAGAAAACAATCAGAACGGTGTATCTCGCCGCACGAGTGATGACGCTGGGCAATCGACGCTTGCCGCCGTCCGCCGCGAATTTTCGAATCGGGTCCGTGCTATGATCGACTTGTATCGCATGATCGCAAACGATTGCGAAGTCAGTTGAATACGTTCGCGTGAATGACGACGCCGGGCGGAAAACGCCTACCGCCGGCCGCTACGAATTCTCGAGTTGCGTCCGTGCTTCGATCGAGTGGTCTTGCCCAGTCGCAAACAATTGAGAAATCGGTCGAATGGGTTCGCGCGAATGACGACGCCGGGCAGTATACGCTTACCGCTGGCCGCTACGAATTCTCGAGTCGCATTCGATCACGCTGTCGGACGAAGTCGCTGTGGGACCACTGTTCGATGATGGCTCGAGCTGGGATAAGCGCGTCGCGATTTTCGCTCATCGACGCAAATATTCGCCGTGACATTCGTTCTCGGACGTCGGGGCCGACCGGAAACTTTCTTCAATAAACCGCTGACGTGGCGGCATGGCTTCTTCGAAGCTCGAACAGTCACTCTGGACGCCGAATATCGCACACACAAATTTTGGGAACGTAACCCACGTTAACGAATCCCACCACGCTTCACGACTTGATTTGCTAATCTCTTGGCAGCAGGGCAACTTGTCTCATTCAACCCTGTCCCAGTCCTTCGCCAGCGCCCAGAGGGCGAAATGCGTATGACACACGTTTATATAAGCGGACCTATTTACACATCATATGACCGGTTTCCCACATTTCTATTGAATAATACAATATACAATTAAAGCTACGCATTGTGGAACACCCTCTAAGATATAGTGAAACCACCTGCTTGCCTAGAAACGCTATCAACAGAATACCACGCCCCACTGGCTAGTGCGATCTTTCTTCCCTTGCTCAAAGAGGTGCTACTCAAGACGTAGACGATGGAACACGCGCAGAAAATAATGGCCTTGGTGGACCATCGACTGCTGGACAGCCTTCGCACCACCTCGTCGGAACCGGCGCTGGCGGATACCCTAGGAAAGAAGGTGCAGGCCCTCGACGACGAGATGTCATCCATTGTTGATAGAAAGGATCTCACCGACAAGATCGTCATGTATAATCAAGTTTTGCAACGGTACGACGTCTTGGCCGATAAACGCGTCAAACAACCGGTATGCGTGGTCGCTTTTAATGACGAAGCGGCGGCCGCGACCGCGACAGGGCCTCCCACCGCCACAGTGTTGGCAGATGTCATCGACAGCCTTACCACGACCTTGCAGACCAAAGCCTGACGATTTATGGAATGTCTCATCCACGAAGGCATGCCGATTGTCGGAAGTAACGTGGCAGATGTTTGCACGACAACTCGGCGACATCAATCTACCCATGGAATTGGTGGGTAACGTTGACAGGATATCCTACATACAACAGGAAAAGAAGCATCCGACACGACAACGATCACAAGCTGCTCCCCGATCGACCGGTGGCAGTTGCGGACGACGATCTCTGCGTTTGACACGCTCGTCGTCAGATGGAAGGTGCTCACTCCGCCGCCGGAAGAACGCAAGACGTCATTGGCTGAATAGGAGAAGTTTAAAGGAGTCGCGTCACGAATCGATAACACAATGTCCGTCATCATCGTTCCGCGGGACGCGTCCATGGTCGTTGTTTTTGTTTGCGCCGGACATTACGCCATCGCAGACATTACCCTCAAGTATATAATTCGACTATCACCGTTATGACTCACTGCACCAAGCACAGTATGGTATACTTCGATCCGTCAAAGGTTGGAAGTTACAGCGGAATCGACGCCTTGCGTCGTGTCACACATGTACCGAGGAATATCGTCAAACAGTGGTTGTCAGAACAGAACGCCTATACCCTACACAAGCTAATGAGAACTCGTTTCGTAAGACGACGCGTTGTCGTTGGCGGACGGAACCAACATTGGCACGCCGATCTCGTCGATGTGACCAGTCTACAAAAAGACAACGACGGTAGAACTTTTCTACTCACGGTGATAGACGTATCGGAAGTCGTCCGATGCGTTCCGCTGAAAAACAAGTCGTCGATGTCGCTGGACGTTCTGTTTACCGTCGACTATCGACCGATGACGTTGCAGACCGATAAAGGACTCGAATTCCTTAATCATGGTGTTCAAGGACTGTTGAAGAAGTACGGCACCCACCACTTGTTCACGCACAACGAGGAAACCAAGGCGAGCATCGTCAAACGATTCAATCGCATGTTAAAGACGCGCATGTCACAAAACATGAGACGTGGCGATACATTGACGTCCCTCAGGACTTTGTACGATCCTACAACAACACCCCTCATTGCAGTATCGGTATGCCTCCATCAAGGGTGATCAAGTCGGATCATGAAGAGGTGTGGCAGCGCATGTACGGTCTCGACGGCAAGACGTACTTAAGTTCTGCGTGGCGGATCGCGTATATGGCGAATTTGAGCGAGGAAATCTTCACGATACGCGAGGTGTATCCATCCGATCCACCCGTCTATCGATTGACGGACGATCTCGATGAGATGTTGGACGGAACCTTCTACGAACCGGAGTTGCAGAAGGTGTCGGTGCCAGCCGATAAACTGTACCGCGTGGAATTGATACTTCGACGACGCAAGGTAGGCAGGCGATCGGAGGTGATGAACGTATACCTTCCCGTCGACAGGCGACCGGAGGTATTGGTGAAATGGCACGGCTACCCCACCAAATTCAACAGCTGGATCGATGCCAAGGCCCTCGTCAGAAATAAAGACTAGCCGCGCGTCTGACGATCTTTCATTCGTATGATGACAGGCGAAACAATATATGTCTCCTTTGGGCAAGAAGAAGAAGATACTACCAATGCCCAGAGCACTGCTTGGCACTTTTTCGGTACCGTGTGTCTCAAAGAGGAGGTCGTCTTTGTATCAGGTCGTCGTCTTGTGCACGGTCATCGTGGTCAGCATATACAACCTGTCGACCGGTCACGCTAATTCGAATCTGTGGATGGCCCTGTTGAGTAGTTCGTTGGGTTACCTGCTGCCCATTCCGACGTTGAACCAACACCATGACGACGAGTGGCTTCTACCTGACGTTACCTAACAACTCTTCCATGAAGACATCCCGACGACAACTTAACGCATTACATCACGGACTTGCCGCGTCGTGTCGTGCTGTCTGACGGCGACGGGGAATGCGGCATAGTAGAGTTTCAGTTCCCGCACACTTGGTACAACGTTCGCGAGGAGGATACCGCCTTCTCCCTCTACGAAATCGATCGCATTGGACTTACTCCGTCTGCCAAGATCGAGCACGGGTATTATTACTCTCCTCTCCTATTGATGCACGCCGGCAACAAGGTGCTGTCTAGCATGTCGACGTACAGGGCCAAGGCGAAATTGGGTTAGAGCAACATCTCTCAGCGGATGACCTTGCAAATGACGTCCAAGACCAAGTTTCAGATACCACCAGAGAGCGCCATGGGAACCATACTAGGTTTCCATCCGTCGATCGTTACCAGTCACTCCAGCCGAACGTACTCAACGTAATTCTTAAACCGTCGGTCGTCGTATACGATGCACCAGATAGGGTTGGCAAGTACACCTTCGAGAAAGGGGATGATTCCGTGGTGGACATGCATCAAGGTTTCACTACCATGTTCATCTACACGGATGTCGTGGAGTTATGTGTCGTCGACAACAGTCACGCTTCGTTGTTGCGATGCGTTCCCGTCTACGGACAGCAGCACGGTTCCGTATCGCAATCTTTGGATCACGTCCAATATGTGCCTGCCTGTGCCTGGGAAAGGGAGCGTTGAGCATTAAAACAGCGACCAAACGTCGGGTCACTGCTGCCGGTAAGAACCTACTGTGTGGCCTCTTGACCCCAGGCGTATGACCTCGTAAGCGTATAAAACGAGCACCGTCAGTACAGGCGGGAGATAGCGCAAAAAACAGACGTCGTCGCTGATACGTGGGCCCGACATATTCAACGATGGCTTTCGTGCATAGACAATATGTGAGGGGGTCAAGAGCGAGCTCGATCCCGACTCAGACCTGCACCGTTGATAGTCACACGGTGCAACATCACCCCATGTCCACTCTCGACTCAGGCGGCCCAATAGAATTCGTGATACCCGGATCGGAAGACGATTACCTGGATCTCGCCAGTACGATGCTACACGTTCAAGCGAAGGAGACCCGAGCTTGACGCTGCCGATCCCGTGGGTCCGGTGAATAACTAGCTCTATTCGCTGTTCAGTAAAGTCGACGTCTACCTGAACGGAACGCTCGTCACCCCCTCGACCAACACGTATCCGTACCGCGCCTACATCAAGAGTCTGCTAAATTACGGCGACGATACCAGGTCAACGCAACTGTCGAGTCAACTATGGCACAAGGACACGGACAATCGCATGGAGTCCGTCGAGATCGTCGCCGGAGACCCGACTAATGCGGACTTCGTGGCTCGAAGAAAAGATCGTTCGGAGTCGCATCGTTGACATGATGGGTCGTCTCCACGTGGACCTGTTCCTTCAGGATAAACTCCTCATCAACTGCGTCGAGGTCAAGATACGGCTGGTACGCAGCAAGAGCGCCCTCATGGCCGGTGGGGGCAACCCCTGACTACAAGATCAAGATTGTCAAGGTCATCTTGTTCGTAAAGAAGGCCCCTCTGAATCTGACCGTGCAGATGGCACACATCAAAGCCGTCGAGAGGAATTCTGCCAAGTATCCGATGCGTCCTGTCGACTGTAAGGTCTACTCCCGGTCGCACACGCTCGAGAATCTGTTCCTGAGCACCCTACCGAAACGTCTGTTGCTGTGCTGCATCGATAACGATTTCGAGAAGAACCCGTTCCACGCCAAGAACAGCGACATCAACTTCCTCGCCGTGTACGTGGACGGACGACAGATTCCCTCCCAACCTTTTCAACCGAATTTCGACGACGACCTCTTCGTCAGAAGCTACCTCAACCTGTTCACGTCGACCGGTAAGGTGTGATAGGACGAAGGGAACGGACTGCTTCGCGGCGACTTCCGACACGGCTACACCTTCTTCAGGTTGGATCTTATACATGACGCATGCGTCGGCGCCTGCTTCCATCTGGTACAAAAGGGCAACCTACGCATCGATATTCATTTGAAAGATGCGCTGACGACCACCGTGAACATCATCGCCTACGCCGAGTTCGAGTCCGTGCTGGAGATTGACAAGAGCCGCAACGTCATCTACAACGATGATCAGATGGAATCCCTGCAAGTCGTTCGCCTACTCGTCATGAACCCACTGTCGTTCGCGCTATCGTGCTCAAAGACAAACTGCCCGCGACGATAGACGCTTTCCCGGCTGCCTTTGGCAGAAACCGGGCGAACATTGGATAATGCTGTACCTGGATGGCGACGGACACGGCGAATAATTCTGCTCGTACGGCCTGCCGCCGCGACACGTCGAGTTCCGCGCCTTCACGAATAAACATTGCACAGAATGGAATAATAATACCAAGAGACTTCAGAGTCCTCTGTCTAAAGTTCGCTGACAATATTGTATCGCTTATATCATGGTTTGCTGTCCTGACTTTTCGATGAAGTCTTTTGTGATTGGTTTCGGCACTGATTTGGTGGCAAACGATTACCGTGTGTTTGATGGTCTTAAACAGTTGAAATAAGGTGTGGTACATACCGCGTTTTGACACTGATTCATGCATAGTAACTACTGTTTTATGTCTACTTTCGGCGCCTATTGTATAGTATTGCTCTGTTTGTTTTGAGAGTAATTTAGATACTGTTTGACACCGGTTTTTTGGTGCTTCTTTCGGTATTGACAGGCACCGTGTTTCATTGACAAGGTATGATGATGATCATCATCATCATCATCGATTGAGCCGATGGTGCGGTGGTCGAACACCCGTAAGCTCTGACCTCTACCGTGGTATAAAACATCCGTAAGACTCATGCATGCACGAGCCAAAGGTGTGGAGGTAATCACCCGTAAGCTCTGACCGCTGGCGGGGTGGTAAGATACCCGAAAGTCACGTCATTATCTGCTTGTATCTTTGGTTAATAAAATACGTGTTTTGTGCGTTTTTGTCATACACACAAACGCATGCACACTCGAAGATATACCCAATAAGAGGCGGTCATTAGCCGCCCACCACTCCGTACTCTCTTACATGCGCACGCACACACCCACTAAGATGTCAACCACCGCTCGCTAGGGTGGACGATAACTAAGGATGTAATGTCACCGGACGTGAGGCAACAGTCACTAGGGGGCGCTCAATAACGGGAACTGAGTCAGCATTTATAGTTCCTGATTTTCATACATCTTGATCTGCTCTATTTAATAGTATAGGTGCTGGAACAGGGGACAGCTGCCTCCCTGGAATATTATACTGGCGTTCCTGCTTTATTTAACATTTTCTACTGGGCTCTCATCCACGCAGAATCACGAATGCAAAATTGTAGTTGACGTAAAGGTATACCTGCATGCCTTGCGAGTGCGCGACATACCGCAGCCATTGAATTTGTTTTTGGGCGAAGCCATGCAACATCCCAAGCTAATCGAAGTAATCGACAAATATCTGCAGGTAAGTGTTGCCATCTGCTTTGATTAGGTTAACTGTTTTGTTTGTGTACATAGAACATACACAGATCAAATAATTCCCTGTCATTGTGTAATTTGCATGCTTTAAACTATTTTAAACTGGACACTGGATTATCGCGCCGTTAGCGTTGTTTCGGCCTTGTCAATTCTCAATCATAACTCACCTGCATTTGTTACAATGAAATGTGACGGGTCATTGTCCTATATGCACTTTGCAGGCTATTTGCCTATTATGGGGCGTTTATGAACGGTAATATTTTTCAGTTTCGATGGCATATTTTATTTCTGACAGATTCTGCTTGCCGCCATTTTGGGTGTAGTTTTTGACGTTAATAAGCCCTGTCTATCTTATAGATTTGCGGGATTATAGATTTGCGGGAATTCTGAGGCTCCAGCAGTCTTTTGATTTTGTTTGATCTATTGTACAGGGGCAGGCATATTTGGTTTTATTTCAGTTGGATTGCACTGCTAGCTCCATATGTGTTAGTGAGTGTGTGAGTAGTTCACGTTATTTGAATGTTCTTGTTAAAGGAAATAAAAACAAGGCATTAGCTAAAATCCGTTTTCCATGTGTACAGAAAGTTTAATATTGCATGTAACATTCGAGAACATTTTAAAAATACAGAAAAATACATTTGTAGCATAAATTCGATTTTAAACCCGTCTGTGTAGCGATTCCCGCGGAAAATAAAAATTTAATGAGCTAGGCGATCACGTGGTATCTTAACGTCACACATGACTCACACTCGCAGCAGGCCGACCCTTTCTATGCATTCAGAGCATGTTTACATGGATAATGTTGGGGTCGAAACGAGCGTCAGAATGAGTTGTTATGCAATAATCCGATGTAATACAAACACTAGTCATCATAGAGGAACAAGCAGTTATCTTACGGTTCCACATGAATTCAATTTTATTCAAAACAATCAATGCGAATGAGCCTACAAGTCGACTAGGTTTCGCCGAGCTTGGCCCTGCCCCTGGGCTCGTTTTCAGAATAATTATATCGAATGCAACCAACAGGACATAATGTACACCAATATACATACATAGCAAACATATATCGTATCCAGCTACAGAAAGTAACGTGTAAAATCTCATAATATCACTAGAACATCGATGTATGAAGGAGGAGTTGTATAATTTATCATAACAACTGAAATCAGTCAGCGAATTTCTGCCGGCCTTGATAGCTCGGTTGGTAAACGCGTTGA
The DNA here is from genome assembly GCA_020002185.1 of Paraescarpia echinospica. Taxonomy (NCBI): domain Eukaryota; kingdom Metazoa; phylum Annelida; class Polychaeta; order Sabellida; family Siboglinidae; genus Paraescarpia; species Paraescarpia echinospica. The sequence goes on from CM034536.1 coordinate 60,296,131, forward strand.
TTCCTTGGCGTCTGTTTTACAATCGGGCGACGCCGGTTCAATCCTGACAGCATGCAAACTATTGCTTTTCTTTACACTTTTTTGTTTATGTTTTCACGAAGTAATATAAACCAAATCATTTAGTATACTATGATGAACTGTGTGTAAATATTTTTTTAAATATTTTGTTATAATTATTTATTCGCCACAAAAATGAAAATATGGTCATTATATACAACGATGTTTCTAAATTGTATTTATCCAGGCAGATCACAATCTGTTTTCACATATATAATTACAATATATTACTGTACAATATATTTACAATTAATAAATTAGATATCCATTACATTATATTTGTTTGGATAAATAAAATTTAGAAACATCGTTATATAATGACCATATTTTCATTTTTGTGGCGAATAAATAATTACTACAAAATAAACATTATTTACAAACAGTGCATCATAGTATACAAAATGATTTGGTTTATATTACTTCGTGAAAACATAAACAAAACAAGTGTAAAGAAAATCAATAGTTTGCATGCTGTCAGGACTGAACCGGCGTCGCCCGATTGTAAAATAAACGACAAGCAACCAACGCGCCTACCCACTTAGCTAGCGGGACCAGCGGAAACTCTCTAACTGATTTAAGTTGTTATGGTAAATTGTACAACTCCTTTATATATATCGATATTCTAGTGATATTATGAGATTATACACGTTACTTTATGTAGCTGGATACAATATATGTTTGTTATGTATGTTTATTGGTGTAGATTATCTCCCGTTGGTTGCATTCGATATGATTATTCTGAAAACGAGCCCAAGCTCGGCGAAACCTAGTCGACTTGTAGGCCCATTCGCATACGTTGTTTTGAATAAAATTTGATTCATGTGGAACCGTAAGATAACTGCTTGTTCCTCTATGATGACTAGTGTTTGTATTACGTCGGAAAATTGCACAATAACTCATTGTAGCATTTCTGCTATTTTTGGATGTTTAATCTACTTTCCTAAGGTTTAATTTTATAAATGAGGAAGGTCAAGCCAGTAGATAGACATATTGTTAACCAACCGCCTTAGTTACGTAATTACAGCAACTCGGTTGCAGATGCGCTCAGTGAAACGTGGTATTCTGTTGCTAGCGTTTCTATGCCAGCAGGTGGTTTCACTGTAATCTTAGAGGGTGTTCCACTATGCTTAGTTTGATTTGTATGTTGCTTTAGCCAATAGAAATGATGGAAACCTGTCATATGATGTGTAATTAAGTCCGCATATATAAACGTCTGTTGTACGCATTTCGCCATCTGGGCACGGCGAAGGACTGGGACAGATCCAGGGTTGAACGAGACAGGTTGCCCTGCTGCCAAGAAAATGGCAAGGAAAGTCGTAAAGCGTGGTGGGAATCGTTAACGTGGGTTACGTTCCCAAGCTTGTGTGTGTGTGTGTGTGTGTGTGTGTGTGTGTGTGTGTGTGTGTGTGTGTGTGTGTGTGTGTGTGTAATATTCAGTGTCCAGAGTGACTATTCGATCGAATTTCGAAGAAACCATGCCGCCACGTCAGCAGTACTTTGAGACAACGTTCCGGTCGGCCCCAACGTATTTGCGTCGATGAGCGATAATCGCGACGCGCTCACCCAGCTTGGGCCATCCTCGAACAGCGGTCTCACAGCGACATCGTCAGAAGGGCTCAGCACACTGTCAGTTTTCCCATTGGCGACCATGTTAATGTTTTGTGTGATTATAAGAAAACGTGACCTATAAAGTTTCTTAAACTTCCCACCTGCTGTTATTATCATCTCATTGACATGCTGGTCGATTATGGTCAAAATCTAATATCTCTAGCTCTTGCAAAATGCCTGTATGTATGACACCCGTCAATATTTACAAATGCATGCAGGCAGTAATCCGGCTAAAGTGTCAACTAGCCAAATTGCTGCCAGATACCCTTCCGCTTAGTAAAATCAGCTAAATAGACACCATTTTACTGTCAACAGCTGCTACAATCACATCTAGAAATCTGACTACTCAAATGCACTTATGTCAGAGCAAGTGAACATTGTAAAAAATCATTTCTCAATAATATAATGCACTTTTTTTCGTCTGTAATCAAGCAGGAAGTTCAACAGTGTGCTGACCCCAGAAAGCTTGACCGAATGCGACTCGCAGCGGCCGGCGGTAAACGTATACTGCCAGGCTTCGTCTTTCAGTTGAACGTAGTCAACTGACTTCGCAATCGTCTGCGACCGTGCGATCACTGAACGGACGCGACTCGAGAATTCGCGGCGTACGACGGCAATCGTCAAGTGCCCGGCATCATCACTCGTGCGGCCGAGATACACCGTTCTAATTGTGTTCTGAGCTCGGCGGTTTGACTTCAACAAACGATCGTATATATTCGAGATGGGACTAGCCCAGTCAATGTCTATTTTCTGATTGAATCTAACTATTATTGGCTGTATTATGATTGGTAGTTATCTGTGTTTTGAAGTGAGGTATTTTTACCCTTGAAGTATTCACATATATATGTAGATATATGTGTGTGTGTGTGTTGTAACAGATTACTGTAATGAGAGTCCGCGATGACTAGCTTATACTGTGTATGTATATTATGGAAGTTATTCTTAGATAACACTTGGCGCCTAGTGTATGGTCGTGTAGCAGTATAATCCACCTTAGAAAGGAAGTGGAATTTGATAATCGAAAGATTCAGTGTTATTGTTTATTATGTTCTATTAAGATTTGGTTACGGGATTTCTTTACTCTGTTTATTTTGTTAATCGAGATATTTACCAAAAGAAAGATATCTTGTAATAAAGTTTATTAAATTTCCCTCGTTCTTTGTTGCTTGTTCACGATCACCGTTCCTTCTCATATGCGTTGACCTTGATATATAAGAACCCTACTAGACTGAGCCATCTAGTGTACGGAGACCTCGCTAATCCGTGACACTCATTCTGACGCTCGTTTCGACCCAAAAGCTGTACTTGTAAACATGGTCTGAATACATGGAAAGGGTCGGCCTGATGCGAGTTCGAGTCATAAGTGACGTCACATCTCGGCATCCCGAAAAGCGCGCCAAAAATATGCATATTCGAAAATGTCCGGATGTACAGCATAAAATGTGGCATTTCTAATTAATTGAATTTTTTTGCTTGGTGGACGTGGAAATAGATAGCAGGATGTAATATAACATAAATTCAAGCAATATATGTTTTTATTCCCTTTAACTGAGATCGTGGACAGCATCTCTGTGACTACTTTGTTTTGTAGGCCTAATTAATGCTGGTGTTTATGATACTTTAATAAATTAATTTTGTAATTATATAATCAATACCCAGTTTAAGTTAGCTTAAAGGGGAAATGAAATGCAGCTGTTTCGTGCTACATATTTAAATATATACTATATAAGTATACATTAATGGTAACAGAAACGTACTCATTTATAAGACAAACTGAAAAAAACGATTTTGTTCGATGCCTAAAACGTCGCTGTAGAGCACTGCGTATCGCCATCTTTGTTCCAAGCGAGTGGTTTGATTTATTCCTATCTAATCAATGTTAAATTTTTTTTTTCGGTTTACTTCATTAGTAGACTTTCTGTGCGAAAACAAAGATATGGTGCCCTATTGTACACGATAGGTGTTCTATTGGTCAACAAATAAGTTGTATACGCGTTCGAAATAAAAAGGTGAAATTATATGGCAACGATTTATAACCAATGAAAACATTGTTAACGTTGCACTTCCCGAACGAAGATTTTCGCTGCCAGAAGGGGGCGGGGCTTTCAAAGCAAAGGTCAGAATATTGGATGCGCGCGCATACCGGGACTATTTTTCATTTGTTGTTGACAAAGACGTCGAAGGATTTTGGTAGCTCGACGAGTTATTAAAAGTGATTTGTAAAACATCCGTATCACTTTGGAGAAAATGGATACGACAGATGAATACTCTAGTTTGACTTGTCACTCGACAATCCAGTATAACCTTCTGGACAGTGAAGGCTTCTGTACCTTCAGTTAGCCACAGTGTTGTGTTCACTTCTTGTTGTTAATACATTGCATGACTGCACTTCCGGTACAACTCTGCGCCCGCTGTCCATGAATGGGAATTCCTGATGTGATGGAGGAGTGAGATCCACATCTCCTTCATCGAGTGGGGGACACCACCACAAGCTGATGCGCAATACCACAAGTGGTTGGCAATTCCGCCTGTCGAAAGGACAACCTCAACTTTCTTGGCAGACAACAACCTTTATTTCTTGGTAGTCCTCTAACAAAGTCGTTCTAATGCTGGGATGTCTGTCAGTGGCAAGTGTGATGATCTTCACCCCATGGTCAGTCAGGTTGTCTAAGCAGCGTTTCAGGACCTCCACTTCCATTCAGTAACTGTTCTTGACCTCTGTGACTTGAGCAGTTTCTTGAGCAATGATCAGTTGGCTGACAGTGTCCATGGTGAAGTCAATGCCAAATGTAGCGTTGTGTCCTGGATTGTCATATCTTGCATCGCCTGATGCGAAAACGCCCTGTCCGGCCAGAGCTGACATGGTGGCCTCTGAATGGCATGTCTACATGTCCTCTATCTTTGGCAGTATGTATGCCCGCTGTATGTTGTAGCAATGGCGGGGTGACAAGGCGCATAGGTTCAGTAGGTTGACCAAATTGTACACACTGAATGAATGTCCAGCCAGGAAGAGGACGCTTGGTGTCAACAAGTTACTCTTATAAATGTTACCAATCTTGGGTTGCGAGTGCCACATGAACGAGTGGCCATCAACACATTCTGTGGTCACAACCACTGCAAACCCAGTCACTTTGATGCTAGGCTTTGATACACGTGGTTTATTGCAGTTTGGTGTTTTAGCAGGTGCAGAAAACTGAACTGATGTTTTTTTCACAACTGACAAACTTTCTCTCTTTCCCATTAGTGTAAGAACCGCTTGAGTCATCATCAGTGATATCGCTGTCACATGCTACAACATATTCTGCATCACTCGCTTCAATGTTTCTCTTCTCACTGTTGCAGACAGAATCGTCTGAAGGTGGCGATAGTGAGACTGGGACATCCAAAGGGTCGTCTACAGTGACAGAACTGCCATGGTCAATCAGAGAAGGCGTGCTGGACTGCGATGGCAACTTTGCATACCCATGGTCATGGTGAATGTTCAATGGAACACCAATATTGTCTTTATTAACTACTGCATCGACAAAGTGTCGCACTGGCGACACGACCACTGGCTTCCATGTTTCGACACTACAAGTCGATCGCGTGGCAGCACTACAAGTGACATTTGTACTACCATGAGGGACGATGTCATCTCGCGTGCTAAATCCTTCGCTGGATCCTTCGAAGCTTGTGCTCGGTATTAGGCCCTATGGTTGTTTGGATACTTCCGTCATATATTATGAACAAAATGACACAATCTTGCAAATATTCATTAAAATTGGAGCACAAGTGCGATTTATAAGTGACTTTTTCAACGTTTTCTTTTTAATGATATATGTGTTATCATGTGTTTAACATTTGAGCTTTGTAAATAAAAAATATATATTTATTAATCTTTGTGGCTTTTTCCTGTGACGTTATTTCCTTTTTTTCTTGTTAGGCTTACATTCAAAAGTCAAAAAATGATATACAATGTCTGTGTTATTAAAAGCATACATTGGTGTTTGCAGTGCAGTCATACAATCTATATTAGGAAAACACTTGGTATGATAGCATGCTTGCTAAATTGTCGCCTCAAAACTGGAGCATCAATTCGGGGTCCATTGTTACAAGCCAATATTTGAGACATAAATTAGTATTAGGCCTACTTTAGTTGACTGATGTGGACCTAGTTACTATGCCAATAACTAATTATATCAGATATGACTAGTTTTTGTTGTATGCTGTATCGTAAAACAAGTATTTTTCTGGATTTAAATACTTGTAATGTCATTTATTTAAATGCGGTTACATTGTACATGTATAGTATTTGAGCAGTCCAACTTCAATAATATTTGTATTTAACTATTTCTTTTAAATTAATACATTCCAATGGTAATGCCTACAATACATGATTGACAGGGCTTGGTCCGGATTGTGACTAATGTTGACTATTAATACATGACGACATTATTTCGCAAAACGTTATACTGGCTACGGTAGCTGGCATTTATTTTTGTAATTATTTTGAAGGTTATTTCCCCCACCAGCAACTATGTCAATAACATAGACTCGTAATCGTTGCGGTATTCAGACGTAGCAACACGCCGGCACGAGTTGCTGTAAACTAAATCGGCGGATTACAAGCAATTATATCATAGTATTCACTCGTATTTGTACTTTATTACATTAACATTTCATATTACATTTCAATTTCGCATACGTCATATTTGTATATATGCAGACTTTGAAATAGAACTGTGGGACTATATTGTAGTCGTAATGATACCTGACGGAACTCGTGAGTGCCGAGTCACCTTGGCAACAACAAGCGCTGGTTTCGGCTTGTCATTTCCTACGCGCCGCTTTACGCTCCAAATAAGGCAATAATGTCGAGTTTCCAGGTCGATTTCGCTGACATTTACTTCATCGGTGCATAGTTATTTGTAAAAAAAATCGACCAAAGATGGACCTGTGGCTTTAACCAAGAATTATGTTTTGACGTTCAATGTCTTTTTATGCTCGTCACTTGTATTTATGTTTTTTTTCTATAGGAATCCTTCTGTGGAAGTATATGAAAAGTTGCTTACTAACACTTATAGTATATCCAGTAGCCACGCAGTGCATTAAATTGTTCTGTTTTTATGTGTTTGTATGCGTTTCGTCGGTTTTTCTGAGAGTTATGCTGCGTCGCCTATCGAATTGCTGTATACAGCTTTGGGAGACGTCTCGCCAATCAAACCAGATGTACAACCACACGCCCCTGGAGCATGATGGCGGCGCCCTGTGCCGATAATAGCTACGTTTGAAAAATTATTTAAAATATACCGTGGCGCTGTACTTGTCAAATCATGGTGACATGTACTGTAAATGGTATGTTCTTATGTTTGGGCTGTGGTTGTTCAAGCACTTCATTCCCCTTTAATCTAAATTATAACATAGTGATGGCCTACAGTTATATTAATATTTTTAATATAAATCTTAGCATGTAAATGACTGCATACTTTTTATGTATGAATATATGTATATACTGTTTATAGTAGTTGAGACTGACATGAAACAATTATTTGAATATATTTCAGAGTTAATTAGTTCATATACAGTAGGCCTATTGGCATATCGCATTTACTTTAACTTTTGTTAGAATGTAATATTTAGGTACTATTAAATATATTTATGCAACTAGGACAACTCTACCTACAATAAGTTTACTTAACACAAAAGTCAAATGAAAAATTGTATGTACAAAAAAGAAAACAATTAATAGTAAGCCAGCTGTTTTATAAATGATAAAAGAATACAAGGACTAACTGTCACTAACAACAAAAGTGGGAAACAGGCCATATGCAACCTATTCATTTGCCATGTCTTTGTATTATAATTTGGTTGTGTGACTTTGTAACATTCATTTGTTCATTGTTCCATTGTTAGCTGAGCAGTTGAGTAGATATTCCACATGCTTTGACAGCTACTTGTGTCTACCCGTGTTTTGTAAGTTACTACAAACAATAGCATTCTAGAAGAGGTATAACTCCAGAGGTGTGCCTTTGATGCAGCACTTCTGACTTGGTTTAAAGGAACAAATTGTACTACAAATAACTTTTGAGGTGAGCATGTGGGTATTTAAAGGCATAGATAATGTTTGGTGGACATTCCCTCAATGACCAGTCTGTGTTGTTAACATCACTGCTGTCATGGCTCTTCAAGTGCATGTGTACTCTGATTCAATTTTTAAATATTTACCACATTTTGTGGATACAAATCTTGGTTGTGTGGAATTTAGTTCCTTTGTCAAAAGAGGGGCTACCATAACAACATTGAGTAAAGACATTTGCTCTGCTAGTCGGATCAAGGACAACCCACACGCCGTGGTTGTGCATGCTGGCTGCTATTATAGTGCTGTAGATACATGTATTGAGGTTTTTTATTTTTGTTCGGTATTACAGTAATATTAACAAAAGACTCTTCACTTATGTATTTAACTTTCTTGGGGTGTCATCAGAATAGTTGTCACTGATTCATGCATACATTCATAGCAGCTGTTTATAGTTAATTGTACATATCATCACAGCAATCGTGAAAATAAAATCCAAGAATTGTTATATTATTAATTGTACTGTTGTGTTCATTTTGTAAAATAATTAATGTCTTCTCATATTTCCACGCATAGTATTAATGAAAGACATATCAATGTTTATAAACGAACGCACAAGAACGTAGAGATCGCGTGCATCTTTGTGAATGTGGTCCGTCCGGTCCGCCCGGTCTGCCCGTTCGCGGTCCGCCTTTTAGTGTTGGCCGTTTTGTGGAAATTTTATTTGGAGGACGCACCATTTATTCATAATCCTTTCTAAAATGCAACACTGTTTGTCATTACGATACATTTAATCAGCAAGAGGATGTCTACGAAAGGGGTAGTATAAAATTCTGTCAAATATTTTGCTTGAGGACACAGTCAGGTAGGAGGCAATTACGATAGAGATAGGAAATTTGATGACACCTAGATGAGACAGGACGTAATTAGATGGTAAGAAGATAAATATGAAGTAGGAAGAAAAGTGGAAGGACGGACTCTAAGGGAGAAATATAAAAGAACAACTATAAAAGAAGTACAGCTGTGCAAGAACTTGATGGCTGAAAAGCATAGCATGGATATTATTCATTGCCATTACTAAATTATTATTACCAGTGGTACATAAATTGTTTCAGACCGTCCAACTCTCAAAGATTGGGGATCTCAGCATGAAAGACAACGCCAGAAAAATCATGCAAAGGGACGTATTATTTTATATATCTTCGTGTTTTTTCCTTTCTATTATAATTTCATATCATTATCATAATTACTTATGCCTCTCGCTCAGTGAGAAGCATATTAGGCCACCCACGACGAATCTCCTGTGCATACGAGTATGGGCGGTTCTCTCAACCTTCCATGTGCAGCTATTCCTCTTTACCTCTGCATCTTTGTCTCTTCAAGTTAGAGTGATATTCGGTGTTGGCTTTCTCAATGTGTGTCCAATGCAGCCCAACTTTCTCCTCAGGATCTGCTTGGCGATTGATACTAATCGATGCTGACTAGTCCTGTAATTCCCACAGCTCATCATTCCTGGTTCTGTCTTGACTTTTATGTGTAGAATTCTTCGTAGACATCGGTTGGGGAAAGTCTGGAAAATGTCATTGTGTAATTTTGTTGTTATTCTTGTAAAAGGTTGTTTGTAAATGTGTAGGATTTTTTTGTCGATATATCTGTCGATAAAACAGTGCATTGCTCTTTTTACATAACAAAATATTATATAATTTATGTCATCAGATGTATGGATTCAAATGTTGTGGTGTGTCATTCTGTGATTTTCGTGTATTTTAAGCGAGTGCCGATCCTGAAAAACTGAGCTGGGACCGAGGCCAATGATGATGCAGCCGTTTCTGCCTACCTGCTTGAAATATGCTCCCGACAGAAGTAGAGGTGGAGAAAGACAGGAATCTTCAATGTGCTTGTCTGTACACGTGCATTGTGAAATACAGTGACATTACTTTGATCAGAACATCCGTATTTTGTTAATTCTTTGTTCTCAAAACACACATATGTCCATTACGTTCTACGGTTGTACACTCGACATTGTAATTTTGTAGAAAATCTGTTCCCAAATGTGCGTGTTAATTAAGACAATTATTGTCTAGTATCCCGTGGTCATTTCTCACGGACAGTACTAACATTGACGACAGTTTTTATATATTTTATGACATTTTGTATGCTGCCATAAACGAATGCGTTCCTCGTATCTGCATTCGTGGACGTAAATACCCAGTATGGTATGATAACGATATGATCGCAACCTTGAACAAGAAAGACACCGCACACAAAGCATGGAAACGCTCACATTCGTTATCTGATTACCAAGTATTTTCTGAACTACGAACCACTTTTAAGAAACTTAAGAGAGAAAGGTATTCTGACTACATATCGGACATTGAAAAATCCGTCAAACAAAACACCAAACGTCTATTCAGTGTTGCCAAAAGCAAACAAACTAATCTAAATCTTCCTAACTCAATGATATACAAAGGCACACACAAAGACAATGAGGCAGACAGTCCAACTGACATACCAGAACTATTTTCTGACCACTTCGAATCTGTCTTTACATTAGTAGATAACCTTGTTTATCCAAGTATTCCCTCCTTTCAATCCGACTCGATGACTAATATCAATGTCTTGTGTTGATGTCAACGGAGTATTAAGAACCACCGATGTAAGTAAAGCATGCGGCCTGACAATATATCGGGTGTAACCTTTAGTTAATGTGCTGCCGAATTAGCAGGTCCACTAACATATATGCTTGTTAATATGTCCTTGAACTGTGGAACTTTTCCAACTTGTTTTAAAAGAGCTAGCAAACGTTGTTCCCGTGTACAAGACGGGAGATAAACGAAATGTGTGCAACTACAGACCTATCTATCTCTTACCGCTATTTAGCAAAGTTTTTAAGAAAGTCGTATACGACTCATTGTATGAGCATGTGCGTAACACAATTTCGGGCAGCCAACACGGATTTGTGAAGTGTAGAAGTACAATATCTATTCTAGCTTGTTACTTTAACGCCATTTCTTAATGTTTTGACAACAAGAAACAGGTTGATTCTGTTTATTTGGACTTCAGTAAAGCCTTTGATTCAGTATGCCACCCATTGTTAATTCACAAGCTTAGATCATATGGCTATTCCTGGCAATGCATAGAGTGGTTTCAGTCTTATCTTGTCAACCGAAAACAACGCGTAGTCCTCGAAGGCAAAACATCTGCCTGGAAGCCGGTGAGTTTGGTGTACAACAAGTTTCACATATTAGAGCACTTCTGTTTATCTTGCATATTTACGATCTAAATAATAATTTTGATTCATGTGAAATGTCATTGTATGCTGATGATTCCAAATTGTTTAAAGAAATTACGTCGGTGACCGACTGTCAGTTGGTACAGAAGGATCTGGACAGTGTATGTCTTTGGTGTGAGACATGGCACCTTAAACTTAACGTTGAGAAAAGCTGCAATAATGTTATTCACTAACAAAAAGAAACGTATATCCAATGACTACACGATTTTAAGCCAGTCTTTGCCCAAGGTCACCGTTGTCAAAGATATCGGTATCACACTGACCGACAGTTTGACTTTTAACGCTCATATTAATTGTTGTGTTTGTAAAGCTTTTAAGATGAGTGGTTTTATTAAGCGCGTTTGCACAACGTTTACCGATGTACAGGCTTTGCGATCCTTGTATATATCTCTAGTCAGAAACCAGTCGGAGTATTGCAGCGTTATCTGGAATCCCTGGCAACGTACGTTTATTAACAAAATCGAACGAGTTAATTACAAAAAATTCATTAAATATCTATGTTACAAATCCAAAATACAGTACTCCTCTGACAGTTATCCTGAGTTTTGCTATCATTTTACACTACCTTCCCTTCAACATCGTAGGCAAGTTGCAGATCTTATGGTTTTACACAAGTGTGTGCACTTCCAACTAGACTCGCCGTATCTGGTAGGGGCTATTCAATTTCACTGTCCTTCAATATCTCTACGAAACTACATTTTCCAATAGCAGAATCAACATTAGAAAACACTGTTTTGAATAAATGTATGACTACTTTCAACACACTGTATTTAAGTGATCCAACTTGTGATATATGTTCAGGAACTGAAACCTTTAGATCCTCAATTAAAAAACCTTTCTATGTATAACAGATGTTTGCCTGGTATATTTGATGTTGATATTGTGTTTTTTTTTATGTCCTTATTGTTCTTATTGTTTTTATTATTCTATTATTGTTTTATTATTTATATGTATTGTTTCAGTTATCAGTCCTGTTACTGGGTCCACTGGACCTGTTGGAATCTGAATAAATACAATACAATACAAAGTCGATCGTAAACAATTACCATCCAATATCGTTTTTGCCAGTCTTCTCAAAAATTCTAGAAAGATTAATGTACAAGAGATTAATGACTTTTATAAACAAACATAACATATTATATAATTATCAATTTGTATTTAGGAAGAAGCATTCTGCAAACATGGCTCTTATACAACTAGTAGATAAAATAGCTATAGCTATAAACAATGGTAATTATGTACTGGGAGTCTTCCTTGACTTCAGTAATGCTTTTGACACAATTGATCATACAATATTACTTAATAAACTAGAACATTGTGGTATTAAAGGAAAAGCACTTGCCTGGCTTGAACGTTATCTGTACAATAGAAAGCAGTATGTTTTATTTGACGGATTAAATTGAACTTCCAGCCTATATGCAGACGGGTCAATAATAGGGCCATTGCTATTCTTAATTTCTATTAATTATATTGTTAATGTATCATATATTCTTTTCTCTATCACATTTGCAGATGATACAAACGTTTTTGTCAATGGTAACAACCTTAATGAGCTGGAGATTGTTATGAATCAAGAAGTGCAAAAAAATAGTTATTTGGTTAACCAGCAATAAGCGCTCTTTAAATATAATATAACTAAAACATATTTTATTGTTTTCAAGTCAGTAAATATCCAATCAGCATCTTTATTGATGGACTGCAAATTACTGAAGTTGAAAATACAAAGTTCTTAGGAATTATAATAGATTCTAATTTGTTATGATCTTTTCATATACAGTATATAAAATGTAAAATAGCAAAAGCAGTTGGAATTATAAGTAAAGCAAGAAAAACGTTGAGTAAATCATCCCTTGTGAGTTGTGACTTTATACTAATGTATTTGTTTCCGTGTCTACCTTATTGCATCGAAGTGTGGGGAGGAGTCTGTAACACACATCTTAGTTCCTTAATCAAATTACAAAAGTATGCAGTTCGTCTAATTAGGTCAGCTCCGTACAGGGCGCACACTGACCGACTCTTCACGAAGATGTTGATTTTACCAATAAGAAAAATCTTAAGTTATCCTGTACATGTGTAGAATTGCCAAGAATATGTTTCCATCGGTTATGACAAGGCTGTTCATTAGACATAACCAACTCCACACTTATAGCTACTGCATGTACCGATTTATATTATATAAAACCATTAGACATCGAGGTGTTAAGCTATGGAACTATACAACAACAACAGTGGATTGTACCTAGGCACTTGCCTCGTTTAAATGTCAACTCAAGAGATTTTTTGTGAGTATATAAATAATATTTGTGACTTATATAATTAACATTCATTTTTACATTCTAATGCGTGTATCCATGACAATGGTATTGCTGTAATTTGTACGTGGACCATGGAATTACATATGTATTACATGTATTGAGAGGGAACATCAGCCACTCGTGGCTTGATACCCTCATTATAAAAACTATAACAATGTATGTATAAAATGTGCATCAAATATGGAATGTGTTGTGCCATAGTTTCTGTAATAAACCATCATCATCATCATGTACAGAAAACTGTGGAAGAAGACAAGGCGAGTGGTTCAGCTTTACTGTACCTAACCCTCACCCCTGTACAAGAGGAAACAAGGAGGAGAGAACATTACCATATATTCCAACAGGCAGATCACAGCAAACATTTAAGCACAAGTAATTATGTGTGTACATGTAGGATCCTTTCTCACCTGAATCAAGTGTTTACAGGCCGATTCGGTGTTCTACGTTATCCGTTTTCAACGTCATCCAAATTAAGTATACTCCCTTTGTTTCACAACAAATGACATGACCATTGCAATGTCTTCTGTTGAATGGGTTGATTTGTACAAAAAAGTAGTTATGCCAATAAATTATGCAAACGTATTGCCAGGATTAGCAACTTGTGTGTTTTATGTTATTGCATATCATGATTGTGTTATCACTGGAATTAATTACTAGTGTATATTTGAGTTTTGTGTATTTCAAAATATGTTACATTAGGTAGTGAATGATCGACCATATGTTCAGCATATGTTATATTTGAACATAATAGTCTAACAAATCAATCAACGAAAATTTTATATTTGTATTGAGTTCTACATTATCCGTATATGGCAGTACATATCTTAATAGTCCATGATAATTGTCCTACTTCGCTAAAATATTTAAGTAATTGATCCTTCCACAAATGTTCTAGATGTCATTATCAATGTTAAATAACGTAATAAACGATATAGTCGTTCCACAGTAAAGAATCGAAGGTACACACTATCACCATTTATGTACTCATGTTTACTTGATTATACATGTTATTTTAGCATTCGTGATATATTTTTGCATCGAGGATTCACGTTATAGTCGAATCAATAAATTTTACATTATATGCTGTATACAATTTGTCGATTCTGTCCATAAAGTATGTATACTTACAAATCAGCAAGGATTAATTTGTGTTCTACGTTATCTATATAAATACACCATTAGTTGAAAACCACATCAACATCAATGTTTTCTTGAGGCGATCCTCGTTGTTACACAGTGTATGACAAGGGTCCAATACCGTATCATATCATAACAAAGTAAATGGTATGGCTTCCCTGATTTAAGAATAGAAGCTTTTCGAAAGTTAGCAACTTTGACCATTTCTCATATTTCTACATTAGCAAAACAAACTCGTACTTTGCTATGACACCTCTCTGGTAGTAAATAGTGTGTATACCTTGTATTGATTATTGTTGTATTTGTTGTGGCCAGTCTCTCACTTTGCACTATGCACCATTTCCATTTCTTAAATGTTGACATTTAGTGTATTAAGTTACATTTAGTAAGACAAGGTGGCAGATGACGTAGAACACATAGCAAACATTTGAGTGGTTATTCCAGAAAACCATGCGTAGATTAGATGAGAATAATAGTTGTGACAAGAACCTCAACATATCTACATTCGTAACAAACTACAATTTTGTTATTATATTCAGTTCGTATTGTTTCCCATTTCTAAATTTGACTGGGTACATTTTCGGTAGTATCAACCATATGTAGCAAGCACATAACAGTGTTGCCAATTGAATGTTCCGCCCCGTTGGTCGGACTCAATCAAAGAAGACCTCCAAGCAGACGGTATCGACAACAACACCGCTGCCCCAGCTAATCGGAGACCGTGCTGCATGGCTGGCGAACTTTAATCCATGGACTGCCTACGCTGACTCCTCGGCTCGGCAGGCAAGTCAAGTCCTCGCAAATAAATTAATTGTGAACAGAATATTCGGTTTCAAGACAAGCTGCATGTATTTGTAGTATTGCCGACCGATGTGAGCCAGGTTAATAGAAGTACTCTTTTATATTGAATAAGTTCCCATTTTACATATTCAACACCACCAATTCCTCAGTCAACTTGTTACAAATAACTATAACCTTGCTGATTCCAGGTTGTGAAAAGACGGCATCGTTCTATGTTCAATAGTTTATTTCAGCGATGACTAGCTGCCTGTCGTTCATGTACACAACGAGGTGTTGATGATAGCATAAATCAGGTATACCAGTTTTCTTTGTATTTTTTCAAGAATGATCTCCTGGGAAATAGTCATAATAATAAACACATTTTACTGCATGATACTGAAATATATTTTATATAAACACGGACACAATTCGCCACACTGATCAACAATACCATCCCTATAGTCGCAACACCAATGCAAACACCTACCTCCCCTGGATAACACGGAAAATAATAAGAATGCAACAAAAATGCAACAAAAGCCACACAAAAGCAAAACAAACTGGACCTAATAGCGACTGGGAAAAGTGTTAAGAACTCAGAAGGCAAGCCACTAAGGCACGTTGCAGCAAAATTTTACAAAGATTACGTAAACAACAACATTGGAGACAGCTTAAAACAAACCCTAAACAATTCTGGTCATTCATCAAAGCAAACAAACGAGAAAACATTGGCATTCCCACACTGCAAGTAAACGAACAACAAATCATCAATGACCATGACAAAGCAAATGCACTGAACAACCAATTTTGTTCCGTGCTCACCCAAGAAATCTACCCCATCCCCCCAAAAGCACCTTCCTCTTACCATAATATGCCCATTCTTGAAATCGGGATAGCTGAAGTAATCAAGCAACTGAGAAATCTAAACCAAAACAAAGCCACTGGCCCAGATGAACTCCCAGCCAGAGTTCTTAAAGAAACTACAGAGGAAATAGCTCACATTATCACACACATCTTCCAACAGTCATCCACATCTTCCAAACGCAAAGCACGCAAACGCGCACGCTTGCACTCGTACGCTGACAAGCACACACGGGTCTAGGCGGCCTCCTACTGCTTCTAGGGAAGAACTCTGTCTACAACATGCTCTCATGGATAAACATTTCAGAGAATGATGATTATGTAGGTGGACAAGTGATTTAACAAGATTTAACAAGATTGCCACCCAGAGAATTAACTCTAGGTGGCAGGTGGACAAGGAAGAGCTTTGGCTTATCGAGAGTCCGACCCTTTTATCTATGTGTATCCAGCCCGTCTGAGGTATGTGTCGATTTTATTCATATTCACGCTATTAGCACCCACACAATCAGCAGATAATCTGTTCCATTCATTTACAGTCCTTTGTGAGAATGAGAACTTTCTTATATCTAATCTACACTGCTCCTTTGCTAATGTAAGTTCATGCCGTCTAGTCCTTCTATCTTTCTTAACTGAGAAAAAAATATTTCTATCAATATTTTCATAACCCTTCAATATTTTAAACACTTCTATCTGATCTCCTCTCAACCTCCTGGTCTCTAGTGTTGTTAAACCGCATTTTTTTTGGCGTATTTCGTAACTAAGATGCCTCAGTTTTGTTATCATTTTAGTTGCTCTCCTCTGCACTCTTTCTAGCATATCTATGTCCTTCCTGCGATACGGCCTCCACGCTTGAATACAATATTCTAAATGAGGCCTAACTATTGTTTTGTACAGCGGTATTATTAGCTCTTTTTCCTTATACATTATGTTTCACCTAATTAATCCAAGGATTTTATTTCCCTTTGAAGCTGCAATTCCGCACTGCTCTGAAACCTTCATATCAGCACTAATGGTTAACCCTAAGTCCTTTTCTTTTTCAGTAGTTCTTAGTACAGTACCCCCCATTGTATATTCTACCTCTTCGTTCCCATGTCCTGTGTGGAGGCATTTACATTTCCCAAAACTGAACAGCATTTGCCACTTTTCAGACCATTTGATCAACCTGTCAAGATCATCTTGTAAATGCTGTCTATCTCCATCACTTTTAATCCTTCTAAACACTTTTGTATCATCCGCAAATTTCAACACCTTGCTTGTTATTTCATCATCCAAATCGTTGATATATATTAAGAATAATATAGGTCCTAATACTGATCCCTGTGGTACCCCACTCAATACCGATTTCCAGTTTGAAGCCTCCCCATCAACTACTACACGTTGTCTTCTGTCAATCAGCCATTGTTCTATCCAGTTTATTATACCATTTCCTATGCCATGGGCCTTTAGTTTCAGCAGTAATCTTTGATGTGGTACTTTGTCGAAAGCTTTTTGAAAATCTAAGTAGACGATATCTACTGGTGATCCCTCATCTACCCACTTAGTGATGTCTTCCAAAAAACATAACATATTTGTTAAGCATGACCTCGCTTTAAAAAAACCACGTTGAGATGGGTTTATCAAGTTTTGTTTAACAAGAAAATCCACCATGTGATCTTTAATTAGTCTTTCTAATAATTTACAAATCACTGATGTTAAACTCACTGGTCTATAGTTCTCTGACTTGTTTCTCGAACCTTTTTTGAATAACGGTATAATGTTTGCTTCTTTCCATTCTAAAGGAACCACTCCCTCTTCTAATGACAAGTTGAAAACTGTTGCAAGCGGTATGCTAATTTGTTCTACAATTTCAAATAGTAGTTTGGGTGGAATACCATCCACTCCAGGTGATTTATTATCCTTCATAGCCCTTATTTTCTTAGCTACCATTTCAGGGGTTACAATTAATTGTCCTAAATAGTCTGAATCTGCCCCCTTGAACTTAGCCTCTGGTACTGGCAGTGAACTAATATCTTCTCTGGTAAACACTGAACTAAAATACTCATTCAGGTCTTCTGCCATTAAGAATCCCTCTGATATTATATTTCCAGCACTATCTTCTAGAGGACCGACCTTATCCTGAACTTTCTGTTTGCTTCGAACATACGCATAAAAACTCTTGCTGTCATGTTTTATATTACTAGCTAATTTTTTTTCATAGCTTCTCTTTGAATTTCTAATTTCAGCTGTAGCTTGATTAAGTGCTTCTTTATAAATGTTGTAGTCTTCATCATTTCAGTACATCTATATGACTTCCACATCATTTGTTTATACTTAATTTGTCTAATGGCTTCTTTCGATAAGTGTTTCTTTTTAGACCGTTTCCCTTGTTTTTTGAAAGGTACACATTTATCGACTATGCACTTAATTTCACTATTTAAGATATTCCAGCATTCGGTTGCTGTCTTATTCTTCAGTGTGTTATTCCAGTCTATCTTTGCTAAATGTTTCCTCATGTCCTTATACCTTCCTTTGTGGAAATTTCTCCTATACTGCTTTTTACTATTCCTTTCTGATTTTACTTTGATGGTAAATGTATCTGGTTGTGATCACTACTCCCCAGTGGCTCACATATCTTGACATTGTCAACTAATTCATTCTGTGAGGCCAAAACTATGTCTAACACATTCTCACCCCTGGTTGGTTCTAGCACATGTTGAGAAAGGAATGTATCTTGAACTAAAACTAAAAACATGTGGTCCTCACTCCC